>CM076579.1:1339651177-1339894515 GCA_034641835.2 Pinus albicaulis | reverse complement strand
GCGCTGATGAAGAAGGCGAGACCCCTTCCACGCCATGTGGAGATAGTACTCGCGTTGCCGATGAAGTCAACGAGACCCCTTCCACCCCGGGTGAAGATAGTACTCGTCGTGATGTTGAAACAAAGCTCTGTGGCTTCTCTGATATGTTACCACTACTGGTGCACTGGTATGCTCCATCTCAGTGCATCAACCTCAACGATTGAGTCACTGTTCGACTCCTGCTCCTTCACTGACTCTGTCTCTGACATGGCTCTGAACAAGCCTTTGGCAATGTGTATGCTGATATGAATGTAGTGAAATCAAGATTAGGACGTATGTTTAACATTCAATCAATATCCCACCGCCAAAACACCATCAAGGAATCAAATTATGGATAAAATATCTGCTTCAAATGGGCTGAAAGGCAGCATCTCTGTTTTGAATGCAAATGAAATTATGACAAAATAGGAGTAGGCAACCTTCAAAAGTTTGGACACATCTAGTCAAAGGAGAGTATGGTATAATCAGTGATAGGTTCGCCTACGAGTTTATGACCATAAAGGTTTCAATAGGTCATTTGAAACAATGCTAACATTGGGCAAACAAAAACATGAGCAAATGCTAACATTGGGCAATGTGACTCATTACACACATGAGAAATGTGACTCAAAGGGTTTAATCATGGGATAACAATAACAATGGTGACAGTGGTATTATGGGTATGAGAGCAGAGTGATTTTCATGTTTTATGAAAGGCTGACCATATCACTGTTTCAAACATCAAACCCATTTTTTACACCATTGATTTTCATTTTAACCCTGAAAACAATAATCTCATAACAGTGGGGTTTTAAATCCTTCATTTGCATATTAGAATCATGTATGATGACACAAATATGTTTGCAAACCCCAAGTGATTGAAGAAAACCTGCTTTGAAGGCAACTGGAGTCAATTCCGAGCCAATCTGGGCGCTCAAGCACACTTCCGGAATGCTGTCTCTGCGTGGGTCGCGCAGGCTCAGTTTGGGTCGCGCAGCCCAGGTGGGTCGCGCAGGTGCAAACCCACTGTGCTAAACCAACTCTGTGTGGGTCGCGCAGCCCAGGTGGGTCGCTCGGCCTCAACTTGGGTCGCGCAGCCCTAAAACCCTGTCCACGCCCTCCAAAAGTCTGAAATCGGCTTTCAATTTTGCAAATACGTTTTGGGAGCAAATGAAATCGGTTCAAATGAACTTGTTTGGCCTTTATACACTTCACAAATATCTTCACCATCATACTTTATTCCAAATCTAACTTCAAACCCACATTACAAATGTTCTTGTAATTTTCAGTTTGGCTTTTTCAAATACAAACTTGCTTTGGCTTCTCTGAGGTCGATACTGATGATTTTATTGTCTTTTTGCAGGGATATGGCTGTCTTGGCTAGAGAAAAGACCAGGGGTCTGCTTTTGGCAATGTCTTCATGGCGGAACAATTAAACTTTATTACAAAATGATAATGACAAATTTCTAGTTCCAAAACAGAGTTTTGGACTAGAAATGTATTTTTTTTTTTTTAAATGCCGGTGATAATAAAAATAGAAATCCAAGTACTGGACTCTCCTCACCTTGCAGGCTTTATGACTGGTGTATAAATGACTCAAAAAACCCTAAACACCAAGACCTAGGACACTTATTGACATTTTAATGACCTCATACATAATGACAATGACTATAAATAATTTTTTTTTTTAGAAAATATTTTTTAAAATAGCGCTGCAGGTATAACATGAGGAAACACAAAATGACACAACCCTGCGTCAGTTCATGGCATGATCCTAGTGATATGCAAAGAAGTGAAACAAGTGAGACACCTAATAATGAAAATGCAAAAGACGAAATGATCACTGACGGAGGGCAGCAAGGGCTGACTCTAACATTGGCTCCAATGGGGATGGTGGCTCCATGGAGATGCCAAGAACAACAGATCTCTGGGGGAGTCAGACAGTGCCTCTCATCCATTGGGCGATGGAATCATTATTTCAACTTGACAAGACAAACTTTGGATATTTTATTGACTGCAGATTTGACTAATGATAGACTGCAATTTTGACCAAAACTGACTAGACTCAAACTGACTCGATGGCAAACTGAAATAACTTGAAAAACTGACTCTACAGACCAAACACAAATGACTCATGACTGACTTAAAACAAAACTTTACCAAGCTTTTGGAAAAAAGGCAGCAGTCCATCAAGATTTGAAATCATGATGACAACCACCTGCATGCTAATGAAATATGTACAATCATGTATATTTGGCTTTCCAATGTAACCAGCCAAGCAGATGCCTTGCTAACTGATTCTCCCGATCAGATCTCCTGATCAACCATACAAACTGATAACTGGGCATCCAAAAACATAGCTGACCATGATCTCCTTCATCACTGAACACTGCAATAATCACTTTCACTGCTGACTGTAACAAATCTGCCATTGGATCCTGAAAAACATGAAGATTTACCTCCTGCTGAAAAAACAAGGTGTCTTTCTCTTCTGATTTCGATCTGTCTTTATCATGTACTTCAGTAAAAGTATGCTCCTGGGCTTCAAAAAACTCTGAACAAGTAGATGAGCAGTTCTCCTTTTCAAAGAACGTTTCAAAACATGAAACATATGAAGAAGAAACTGAAACGGAATCCTGAATGGTCTGATCTTCTGTAGTCTGAAAATATGGTAGGTCATCTTCATATGATAGCACAGCCGGATTTTCATTACAGTCATCAATCATGAGAAAAGAAACTTCCAATGATTCTTGAAGCTCAAACATGACATTTCTATCATCTACCAAAAATTCATCAAAAGAAACTTTTTCACTTTCTTGAACAAAAATTCCATCTTGCTTTTCATGAACTAACTGAATTACCTCTTTATGAAGACTTTGTTCTGATGAACTGAAAACACTTGGATCAAAAACTCTGTCTATGGTCTCAACAGAAAAACACTCCTTTTCATGATTCAGTACAAGGTATGCTTTGTCATTACAATCTGAATGTAGATCTGAAATAGCTGGCTGATCATTATCACAATCTGAAACTGAAACTTGAGTTCCCGGCATGCTGTCTTCTTCTGTGGGCAGATCTGAAATGACACTTTCTCTTTCATCACTTTCAGCCATATAGACATCTTCAACCTGCTGATCTATAAAGCTACTTACAGGATTGTCATCCATTTCAGAAAAGGAAGAAGTTCCACCATCACCTTCTTGACCATGTGCACAATGCGGATCTGCGTTAACTTGAGCTGGAACATGACCTTTCAATAGCTGATCTATCTCATCTTCAGACAGAGGAGATAATACCTTTTGTTTTCTTTTGCTCAAACCATTGAGATCTTCCCCAGTATGGTCGCCACTATGTTAGCACTCAAATCTACCTCAGGCTGAAATGAAGTAAAACTCAAGGCTACATCAAACCACGCTCAGCCTCGTAGCTAGCCCTACGAGGACAGGAGAGGGCTCTCTCCGTCAATATCGAGAAAATAAGCAATAGAATGCGAGATGACTTACAATAAGAACTGATTTTAGGCTAGTAAAGAGATAGGTATGTTTGATTTTTGGTTTTTTGGGTTTTCGCTGGAGTAATGGGAAAACAAATTTTGGGTCCGGGGATAAGGTCAGACCTTTGCAGAGATCAAGCTGGGGCGAGGTAGGTGATGATCTTGATGCTTCAAATTGGATTTTATGGATATATTAGACTGACGAGGAGCTGAAGAGGGCAAAGAAGAACTTGGATCCTCTTCAAACAAATTTCAAAACACCATGAAAATCACCTTGCTGCCACCTTTTGCACCAGCAGGAAGTACCTCTGGGAGAATGAGGTTTTGGAGGGTCAAATCAACTCAAAATTCAGAAATTCCACTTGGGTTGGAAAGTAGACATCCAGGGCTTTCCAACGAGCTATCATGAGCTCAATTTGGATGTCGGGAGCTACCTCAAAATAAGCCTGCAACATGAGCGACCCACGCAGTTCAGGAGCGACCCACCTAGAGATTTTTCTGAGTTTTCAGCTGCCAGCTCAGTATTTCGCCTATTATGGACCAGTTTTGCCTATGGATAGAATTCTTGGGTTTTTATGATGTAAATTCATGTTTGGCATGTAACTTTGGCTTGTTTTTATCTCTTCTAGAAGATTCACTCTCAAATGAGTAAAAAATCATGTAATGGATCAGTTTCCACTTTTTTAGAGGCAAGTTGTTAGCTGCCTAGATTGTAGTTCCATGATTAGAATTGGTTGAAACTGATCCCTGAAGAGGGAATTCGACCCCTAGAGGTGGGGAAAGGTGTTAGAGTGATATATATATTGTAATTTCTGAGGCATTCTACAGGTTGGACTCTTGGGATACTTTTGATACCATTGTACATATTTTTCATATTTTGGCTAAGGAAAGATCAGGGGTTTTGCGGCACTTGTTGGGATCCTTGTGGTGTTCTGTTCTTGATGGTGTTTTTTCTTTGTTTACTGTAAGTTTCTTCATGTTTAATGTATGCCATCCTTTCATATGCTTCTGAACTAAATTGAATGAGTGATTAAGGTTGAATCCATTGTTTACAGTGCTTAGCCTTTGAATTCAGTTAGTTCTATATGTTTTCAGCTGTTTGGAGAGGATCCAAGTTCTTCTTTGCCCTCTTCAGCTCCTCGTCAGTCTAATCTATCCATAAAATCCAATTCGAAGCATCAAGATCATCACCTATCTCGCCCCAGCTTGAACTCTGCAAAGGTCTGACCTTATCCCCGGACCCAAAATTTTGTATTCCCATTACTCCAGCGAAAACCCAAAAAACCAAAAACCAAACATACCTATCTCTTTACTAGCCTAAAATCAGTTCTTATTGTAAGTCATCTCGCATCCTATTGCTTATTCTCTCGAGATTGACGGAGAGAGCCCTCTCCTGTCCTCGTAGGGCTAGCTACGAGGCTGAGCGTGGTTTGATGTAGCCTCGAGTTTTACTTCATTTCAGCCTGAGGTAGATTTGAGTGCTAACAGATCCAAACCACAGTATCTATATGGACCATGTTTAAAAATATTTCACATTGGATCCACCTGACTCAAACACAAACCAAATCCCAAAGGCCATGTTTAATCTAATTTTCAATGTAGACCCACATACAACAATATCCTCAATCCAATTAACCTTTGTGAAAAAAAATCCATTTCAAATACCAAGCCAAACCCTTTGCTCATAAAAAATGCTAAATACAAATCCAAACTCTTTTCTAAAAAAAAATATAATACTCATCAAAACATTCCTTGAAAACTCTCATCAATGCAAAAACCCTCTCTGAAACAAGTACGAAACCATCATAATCCATCCATTAAATTAGTGAAACCATAATCGTTGTAACCAAAACATGTCCCTTAAATGTTAACAACGAAACATCTCATTTACTCATCAACACTCTGATTCAATCAACCAAAACCACTATAAAATATATATCTGAATAATAGTAACTCATCATGTAACTAGTAAAATAATATTGAAGCTATTCTCTTTTCCAAAACCCAAGGAAAAAAATATATGAATATCTAAGCCGCAATTTTTTTTGTCAATGAAAGGTAGCAACAAACACCCTAAACTCTTTTCATAATCTCTTAAACCCCGTAGTCATTATTTTTAGCACAATAATTCGTAATATATTCCATACATATCTCTTCAAATAATATCTATGCTTAATACCATTAGTAGAATCATCATAGGCACTTGCAAAAAACAAAGTGTAAAAATTGTATCTACTGTAAAAAACAAACAAAATCAATCCGTAGACAACTGTGACAAAAATGATCTCTACAAAAACACCTATGACTTCATTGAAAATGTATCAACCATCCAATACCCAAAATTTTCAAGATGGGAAGAAGACAAAATAGAAACACCATAAGATATGTATCTCCATACACAATGTCCAAACAATACTTGTAACTAAGCATCAACAAACAACAACAAGATAAGTTATTTCAAACGCACTTCAATAAATTCATAACATTTATGATTGTGCACAATTATATCATAATCCACTTCCAAACCTCTATCACAATACTAGGAAAATCACTAATCATAAGAATCACAAACTCTATCACCAGCCCAACACATAATCCCTAAAGAGTCAAGAAAACTTAGCCATAAAAAATTTTCATGAAGACTGTAACATTCAACTTCTCTATCAATCCTTCAACAAAAAATCAAACATTAACAGACAAGAAGCATACATGAACCTCTACAATTTTATATATTTTCCATTCAAATCACACAATGACCTCTTCATATACAATGATCTCTACATACACACTAATAATATTTGGTAATCATGTCATAGTGTCATAGATCCTGCAAAAAACAAGTGAAATAACACAATAATTGTCTCATAAAACATATTTGTTCATATAGTTTATTATTAGTTTAAATTCATCTAACTTCTGAAAAGCTTATAATAAAAAATGTTGTGAAATAATATGTTAGAACTCTAATACCTTCACCAACACATTAATCAAATCATTATATATACATATTTCATAATACTTTATTGTTTCTAATCCCTGCAAAAAAAATGACCTCCCATATTAAAATACATATCGAATAACGCATAATTCTAACCCATCTTCAGATCTCTCATTTAGTCGATAGATTTGAGCCTCACCTTGCTCCCTTGTGCACACCTATTATAGAACAAACACTACAAGGAAAATACCTTCTGACGAAGGTTATAAGCGATATTTTTATTGTTAAAAAATTAGAAAAAAATGTCAAAAAAACATCAGCTAAAACTTTTGTTTGTGATAGCATATGTTTTAGTAGACATTATAATACAACTTCATCACAATTGAAAAAATTTGGGCAAACAAATGTTTTAGAAAATGCTTCTTTTGCATTGTTCTCCATGGAACAAGTATCATTGGTGCACTACATATATATATTCATTAGACTACATACAGAACTGAAATAACCAAATCATTGAATGCAAAGAGCACCAGTGCAAAAATTATACCACATCGAGGTTGATATATAAAAAATCCCTGGGGCATTCTTGTAAGGAACGACACCGGGGCATGCAAAAAATAGTTATAGGCCCGATTCTTTTATTTAAACTGGTAGCATTGATGTGTATTGATTATATAAACACACTAGTGCATTAGTTATATAAAAGTACTAGTGTTGTAAGTTTTCATAATGCACAAAGGCTACAAATAATATTATTTAGGACTGGGGTGTTATTTCTATGAAAGAACGATTGGGTTAAGAATTATAATGCACCATGGTGTTAATTGAAAAAAATATTATTTCTTCAAGATATCAACGCCTTGGTGGTTTCGTTTCCCTAAAAGGTACCAATCATGCAAAAATATGGCATCATGGTGCTTTTATATAACATAATGCACTGACTTTTTGTATGAAAATATTTCTTTTTTGGAAACATTAACCTGTCATAGTGCAATTATTGTAATTTTTTAAATCCATTATTCATCAAAAAATCAACATATATCTTATAATAATATTCATATAATGTTAGTTTTTAAGCTTACGTGGTTATCATTTGGAGAAGAATGATCTGGATTATCCATAGCGTTACAAGAAATTTGTCGACGTTTCAAATCCCAACAGGGATCCATATTCAGGAATTTTATGAATGAATGATTGAAGGATGTACTAAATGAGGGATGAATAGTAATAGGAGGAGAAAAAACCATTAAAAGAGATCGGACAAAAACTTAACCTAAATTATGCACAAAGAATTTTAACTATTTTAAGTATTTTAACAAACTATTTTAATAAATAAATTATTAATAATAATTATTAATAATAATGTTTTAATTAATAATAATAATTGATAATAATAACTATTAATAATTAATAATAGTTAATAATAATAATAATAATAATTATTATTATTATTAGTTATTGTTAATAATTATAATTATTTACTATAATAATTATTTTAAAAATTAATAATAATCATTATATTAATTGTTCATTTTAGGAGGTGTTGCAGTCATCCTAAATAAAGAATATTACCATAGAAAGATGTTAGATTACCTTTTTAATAGTCGGAGCTACAAGAAAATCCTCTTAATAAAGTTTTAAGACTTGTTGCTCTTGCCATAAAATCTAGTAGCACAGTTAGCTACCTTTGTAAAAATCTTATAGAGAGTAACCCTCTCACTCCAAGGATCAATGGTCTGCCAAAGATACATAAGGAAGGAGCCCTCTTTCACCCAATTTTAAACACCATTGGTGGTCTGACTTAGCTTCTCGTTAAATTTTTAGCCAATAAGATTAAGACTCTTGTTGGACAAATCTATTCCTTTGTAAAAGACTCATCCTCCTTTACTAACGAGTTGAAAGACATTAAAATTGATCTTGATAAAAATCTTGTAAATCTTCATGTTGTCTCATTATACACTTGCATTCATGTTAATGAGGCTATTGAGGTCATCAATCAAATTATTGATCTTCATATTGCTTATTTGGTTGAGATTTGTCTCACGTAGACCTTCATTCATTTCGGGGGTCAATTCTTTGAGCAAAACTTTGGTGTGGCCATGGGCTCCTCCTTGTCCCCCATTGTGGCTAATATTTTCATTGAGGAATTTGAATCTAATTCCCTATCCTCAACCCTATTCCAACCTAGACTTTGGAAAATGTTTTTGGATGACACTTGTGCTGTCCGATCTCATGGAAAAGATAAATTAGACATTTTATTCCATCATCTTAACGATCAATATAACTCCATTAAATTCACCATGGAATGTGAAGTTGATGTTTTCCTGCCTTTTCTAGAATGTTATTATTTATATGAATGAAGATGGTTCTTTTTCTCATCGGATATTTGGAATGAAAATGCACACTCAGCAATATATGCATATTAGTTCGCATAATTTCCCTGTACAAATACTAGGTTTTATTTTCACCCTAACAACCAGAGCATTAGATATCTCGGATGAATACCATATTGAAGAGGAAAAATATCATCTCCTCATCGTTTTCAATAAAAACGTCTATAGAAAGTTCTAGTGTCTTAGAGCTTTTCAAAAACTATAAAAAGGTCCAAGGAATAAAAAATATTATAGCGATTTGTTATTTTCAGTTCACCTCTTTTTTATTCAAGGGACTACCGATAGGATTGCTAGGAGCCTTAAGAAGTATAATGTTTCCTCGACCTTCAAACCCTTCACACTATTTAGAGTTTTCTAAGATTAGTTAAGGACCCGGTTTGCCCAAGTGATGGTAAAAGTGTTTACTTGATTCCTTGCTCTTGTGGGGATCGATACATAAGTGAAACTGGTCGATCAATTAATCAAAGGATTCAAGAGCATGTGGGTGACCTTAAGCATGGTAGGTCATGCTCGTTTGCGTTAGTAGAGCATGCTGAAAATATGAAGCATCACATTTTCATTGAAGAGTCTAAGGTTATTTCTATGAGTGACCAATTTCATCACTGTAAGTTAAGGGAAGCCTTAGAAATCGAAAAAATATTGGTTAACCTTACTAGAGACGAAGGGTCGAGTGTTAGCACATGTTGGATTCCGACCATTCAATGTTAGTTGGTGTTTTATTTTAGCGTCCCTCCCCATTGTTTTCTCTTTTTTAATCCTTTTTCTTTTATTAACCCTTTATTTGAATATTAACATTGCTCTTATTCTCCTTTGCAAATATTTTAATTAATAATTTAAATTAAAACATAATATAATAATAAAATACATTAAAATTATATTAAATAAAACTATAACGTATAAATGAATTTTAATAGAATATGTAAATTTTCTTATTCTTTTAATTAACAAATTAAATTAGAATATAATATAATAATAAAATATATTAAAATTATAATATGTAGAACTAATCAATTAAGTTAAAATATATAATATATTATAAAAAATATATCAAAATCATTTTTTTAAATCTACTAATTAATTCATAATTACATAGAATTATTTTTCACTTTCTTAGCGAAACTAGCCATTATTTTACAATGTCTAGTTGGATATTTTCTTCATCTATTTAAACTCGTTACCATGATCTGATTTCTCATATTATTCTAAACATGAACCACATTAGCTGGTTTGAAACACGTCTGTTAGCGCTCGAAACTACCTCTGGCTGAAATAAGGTAAATCTCAAGGCAACATCAAACCAAGCTCAGCCTCGTAGCTAGCCCTACGAGGACAGGAGAGGGCTCTCTCCGGGTCTATCTCGGAAAAAGGTCTTCAAAGGGGCTGAGATGACTTATAATGAATATTGATTTTAGGCTAGTAAATAGATAGGAAGGTTTGATTTAAATTTTTTGGGTTTTTGTTGGAGAAATGGGAAAAACAATTTTGGGCTCGGGGATGAGGCTAGATCTTTGCAGAATTCGAGTTGGGGCAAGGTAGGCAGTAGTCTTGGTGCTTTTTGATTATGTGTATGGATGGATCAGAATGACAAGGAGCTGAAGAGGGCAAGGGAGAACAAGGATCCTCTCCAAACTGGCGAAAACATATAAAACTAAACAAATTTAAAGGCAGAGCACTGGAATCAATGGATTCTACCTCATTTACTCATTCATTTAGTTTCAGAAGCAAAAGAAAGGAATGGAATACATTAAACATTAAATAATTTACAAATAACTGAGAGAACACACCATCAAAATTGAAAGCCACAATAATCCCAACAGGTGCTGCAAAACCTCTGATCTTTCCTTAGCCAAAATGCAGAAAATATGTACAATAGTGTGCCAAACTTTTCCCAAGAGTCCAACCCTGAAAGTGTCTCAGAAAATACAATAAATAGACAAGTCTAACGACTTCCCATGCCTCTAGGGGTCGAGATCATGCTTCTAGGAGCAGTTTGAACCAATTCTAAACAAGGAGCTAAAATCTAGGCAGCCAAACAACTTGCCTCTATAAGCTAGGAAACTGATCCATTCACTTGATTTTCACTTTTTTGTGAATGAATCATCTAGAACAAGTAAATAAGTGCCGCAGTTACATCATGTACATCAAATTACATCAATAAAAACCAAAAATTACATCAAGAGGTGAAACTAGTCCAAACTGGCTGAATTTCTGAGCTGGAAGGTGAAAAACATGCCAAAAATCTCTATGCGCCGCGCGCCAAAGCTCTATGCGTCGCGCTACTTTCAGCCTATTTTTGGGGCACCTCCCGGAGTCCAAATTGAGCTCATGATAGCGCGTTGGAAATCCCTAGATGTTGGCTATCCAACCCAAGTGGAATTTTTCAATTTGGAGCTCATTGTCCCCTCCAAAAATTCATCCTCCTAGAAGTACTTCCTGCTGGTGCAAAAGGTGGCAGAAAGGTGGTTTTCATGGTGTTTTTGGCCCTTTTGATCATCCAGAACTTGATGAAATTCTTCAACCATTTCTGAGCATGCATAAATTACCGTGAAAAATCCAAAAATACAATTTTTTCCTCCAGAAAGTGTCCCAATCATAAGCGCGCGTCGGGACGCGCGACCCGTTGGGCGGAAAAACCTGTTTTGTGACCAAAATTTTCAAAAATGAAAAAAACTTCTCCAAATTTGCTGAAATTTGGAGTGAAGATCCCCTATCATGCCTCATGCTCAACCAATGAAGCCTTGCCCAAAATCTGGAGTGGATCAGGCCTCTTTCGCAGTTTCAGTGCTCTACTCAACCTTCTCTTCAAGATCTTCATTTTTGCTCTGCAAACGTGCATGCGGGCTCAATAATGACCTTTCATATGATGGAGCATGTCTTTGTCTCTATTGGCCTTTGCCAACAACTTCTCTAGATTAATGTTAACATGCATGAGTTTGGTCTATCGCTCAATTGGTGTCATGTCACCATGTCTCTTCCGGGCCAATTGTCGATCTTCACGGATTCGCCGCAGCTCTACAAGTGTGTGATGATCCTCCAACTGTTTGTTCCGCTGCTCCAAGTACTTTATCACCCAATGTTATCTCTACAAATTCTCTGTCAAAGTACCAATCTCAGCTTTCTTCTCCTGGATGACCTCCCGCAGTTTCGAGCTAGGAGAGCTCGCATCAGCATTGATGAGTATAAAATCAGTGTCTCGGCCTCCTGAAGGGGCCTCATCGTGCATAGGCCTCTTGCCTCTGTCCTGAACCTATACCTGTGCTGATGTCGAAGGAAAGACCCCTTCCACCCCTGGTGGAGATAATACTGGCGCTGCTAATGAAGTCAACAAGACCCCTTCCACCCTGGGTGGAGATAGTACTCGTCGTGTAGCTGCAAATAAGGCTTTGTGGCCTCGCTGATATGTCACATACACTGAAGCACTGATATGCTCGGTCTCAGGAATATCAAACTGGTGTGAAGGCTCTCCCTCATCATGAACTACCTCGGGAGGCGACTGTGGCGCTGCAAAGAAGTCACGGGAGATGAACTCATCCCATGCGATGCCCTGCTGTGCGAGCTGATGTACCACCATGATTTTGATTAGCGCGTAATGATATATACTGTTATGCTGCTGTGCTGGGGTCTTCTTATGTAAAACAAATGGCATCCACTCTATGTTACGGTACATGAAGTATGGAATGCTCATCATACGTACCCTCGTGAAATGCATCAACAAACGGGTATGGTACGCATAGAGGCGCGAGAACCTGCCCTCGCAACTGAAATATCGAATGATCAGTCTCATCAATTGTGCATACTCATCCTTCAGAAATCAAAATGGAAATACCCTGCTCAGCTGCCTCATATATCCAGGTCTGATATATGGCTCATAATAGGATTTCTCTAGCTAATGTCGTTTTTTCCATTCCTCTTCTATGTTTGGTATCCCGGTGGCCTGAGCAATGGTCTCTGGTGACAAAATAAAGTTTACTCCAGCAAGGTTTACACGGCCATCATGAAAATGTAGAACAAATAGGCGAGCTAACTCATGATGATGCTGAGTTTTGGAAATCATCTCACAATAAGGGAAACATGACTGACGCTGAAAACAATCCATTGCAAGCGGGCAAGTCTGCAATTGAACCAAAGAAGTAGGTTCCTCCCTGACATGCCTGCCACTTTTGCCACTTTTGTGAGACCTCCTTGGCACATTAACCTCTGCTGTGGAATCACTGTCATACCCCTACTCATAAACTGAATCTGTCTCTGACATGATGCTGAAATAAAGATGTTTGACAAATATATGCTGATATAGGTATGGTGAAAACAAGCGTTAGGAATATGTCTGAAAATGATGACTTGGTGCTTTGCCTTTCAATATCAAATATGCCAACTGTTTCAAGCATGAAATGAAGAACTGTGGGAGGTATAAACAGTGGGCTAAAGGACTGTCAAATGACTTTGGAAAAGACGAACAACTTACTCACTGCTTTGGAACATGTTGGGATTACACACCTTTACAAATGGCATGGGAATGGGTGATATTAATGGGAATTGCAATGTGATTTATCCAAATGGAAAAAGTGCAGTCAAAAACATGAAACAACCATTGATCCTTATGAAAACTTGAAATTTTATCAATGGCAGGGAAAGAGGTAACCAGTAGGGTTTGGAATTTCACATGGGAACCAAAAGTATAAAGGGATATGGGAACAATGAATATGGGACTGTGGCTGTGGGACTGTGGTAAATCTACAGTGACCAGTAACAGTGACAAAAAATCCAATAACAACGAAATGAGATTGTTTTGACAAGTTGCAGCCTTGACATAAAATTTCAAAAGACTATCACGTCTTCCTCTAACCCTATGGAGCGGATTTTGAAATGAATATAGGGTTTAACTTTCACCATGACAAACACTTGTTTTCTCCACCTTTAGACCACCATAGCATATCCAAAAACATTTGGCAGGAATGGATAACTTACTTGAAGGTGAATGAGGCGATTTGATACGAGTTTGGGTGAAGGAGGGTAGTTTTCTGGCCTTTGGGCTCTATGCACCGCGCGCATGCCCAATGCGCTGCGTGCCTTGGGTGCGCCGCGCGCGTGTAAAAATGAACTGAAAAAACTTGCCCAGTGCACCGCGCGCATTCTATGCGCCACATGCTCCTTTGTATGCGCCGCGCACAGTTAACTACACAGTCACGGCCCTTTCAACGATGAAATTTCTCTTCAACCTCCAAATTCGACTTTGCTCTGAAAATTTGTGAATGTAATTTGACACAAATGGTTTATGTAACCTTGGAAAATATCTTGCAAGAGTTGGTTTTAATTTTTACTTCCTCCACAACCCACTTTGTAATGTTTCTCATTTGGCACTTTGTCATTTCTTTGAACTCCTGTCTTTTGGCTTTTCATTGATTTTATGCGTTTGGACTGATGAAATTTGTTGATTTTTGCAGGGATTTTGGTGTTTGGACTTCGGCAAAGACCAGAGGCTGCATTGAAATTTTTTATGGTAGAAAAAATACATGATTGTTACAAAAAATAAATTTGACAGTTTCTTGTTCAAAACAGAGTTTTGAACTAGAAATGTCCTCAAATGTGTTTGATGATGAAAATTTGAATTAAGAACCTTTTCGAAACCATCCTCATGGCCTGCGGGCATTTATTAATTATATCAAAAGACTGAACCCTAGAATCTAAAACCAAAAGACTCGTGTTGACCAAAATAATCATTTATGACCATGAATGACGTGAACTGAACTTCGATGACTTTTGAGGAGTTTTAATTAGCCCAGCAGGTACAAGCATGAGGGAATACAAGACGAAAAAAACCTCTCGTCAGTCAATGGCATGCCCCTAGCGAAATGCAACGAAGTGAATTGAGCGAGACACCTAAAAATGATATGCAAAAAGTGAAATGATCTCTGACGGAGGGTTGTAAGGACCGAATCTAACATTGGCTCCAATGGGGATGGTGGCTCCAAGGAGATGCCAAGAACGGCAGATCTATGGAAGAGTTAGACAGTGCCTTCATCCATTGGGCGATGGAGTCATTATTTCAACAGATAACATAACATCTTTGACACATTTATTGACTGAAAACTTGACTAAAACCTGACTGAAACCGACTCAACTTTAAAACTGAAATGACTGATAAAACTAACTTGACAAACTTCAAACCAACTAACCTCCTTCTTCAGAATTATAGCCTTCGCTTCGGGCCCTAGACCGAAGGAAAGAGATTAGTAGACACTTGCGATGAAACAGAAGTAGAACGATATATACAATGACAATGAAATCAATAGAAAATACTCAGAGATGGTATCGCTTGAGCAGCCGACCATTGATCTGCCCTCCAAGACAATCATCCCCATTCATTTCCTTGAGAAGAAAGGCATTCTGACCATGATACGCTGCAATCTTAAAAGGACCCTTCCAAAGGTTTTCAAATTTTCCGTGCTTGCCTTTTTCCTCATTCCCAGCATCCCACTTCAGGACCACCTCATCCAACTGAAACTTATCTGCTTTCGCCTTCCTGACATAAATATTCTTAATGCGCTCCTGCAACTTGAATGTATTTTGAAAGACCTCCTCCCGTGTTTGCTGTAAATGAATCATCTGATTTATCCTTCGCTGCATAGGATCTTCCTCACTACCATCTTCCTGAAGCAATTTGACTACCGGGACAGCAAGATAAGTGGGAAACACTGTGTCTACTCCATACACCAACTCAAAGGGAGACATACCGATGGAGTTTTTCTGACTTACCCTATTAGCCCAAAGTGCATTCACTAATTTCTTGTGCCAGCCTTTCTTATTGATTTCCAGCAATTTCTTAATGATATTTACCAAAGACTTATTTGAAGACTCCGCCAAGACATTTCCTTGCGGATGGTAGGCATTCGAATGTCCCAATCTGATGTTATACTTATTTCAAAATTCAACCATCCTATTATCTGTGATTATCTTACTAGGACAACCAAAACGTGATAGAATGTTATTCTCAAGAAAAGAAATAATTACCGCATCCGTAGCCTGTCGGGTGGGAATTGCCTCGATCCACTTCGTGAAGTAATCCTTTGCTGTCAATATCCATCTATGCTGACCTGAAGATGCCGGATGGATTTCCCCAATGAAATCCAACCCCCACTGCTGAAATGGTGCACTGACTTCAATTGGTTTAAGAGGCAAAGGCTGTAATTTCTGCTTCCCTTCGAAAATTTGACATTCGTGACAAGTCTTAACAGCCTTATATACATCTGAAAATAAAGTAGGCCAATAGTATCCCGCTCTCAGAATCTTATTCGTTGTGGTTTTCCAAAATAGATGGCCCCCGCAGTCTCCTCTATGAAAGTCCTCCAAAACTCTTTTGGCTTCTTCCTCTACCAAACAATTCAATAACATTCCACCAGGGTCTTTCCAATATAATGCCGAATTCAATATACAGAACTTTGCGGCCCTCAACTTCAAGGTTCTACTCGTATTTCTAGGCATCCCAGGTGGTGGAGACAAATTTTGAAGTACATATAAAATGTCAGCATACCAAGGGGAAGAAACAAAGATATCAGATACCTGAAATGATGTACTCTCCTCATCCTCATCAGACATGGCAGCGATCAAATTTATGTCTAAAGCATGCATATTTGTTTCAGCCATGAGCTTGGCTAGTCCTTGTCCTTTGATCAGCTTGGTCGGTTTAATCTCACATCATATTCTAACAACACAGCGATCCAGTTACCTCGTCTTCCTTCCGGATCTGCTTGTACCAAAACATCTTTGATAGCTGCGTTAGGAACGTAAGCTATAATGTGGGAATGCAGTATATACACACAAAAATATTTCAAGGCCTTCACAAGAGCAAGTGCTTGTTTCTCAATAATGTTGTATTTCAAATCTCTGTCCCTTATAATCCGATTGAAAAAAGCATTGGGCTTCTCAACTCCATCTCTTTTCTGCATTAAAACAGCTGCCAAAGTGTGCTCAGAAGCAAACGAAAATAAAATGAAGTCCTGTGTGTAATCCGGGCTGATTAAAATAGGAGCTGAAGAAAGAGCTAATTTTACCAAATTGAATGATTTCACCGCCTCTTCTGTCCACTTCACTTGACTATCCTTTTTCAGCATGTTTGTGATCTCTCTAAGATGCTCAGCAAGATTTGGAATGAAACGACGCAGAAAATTCATTTTACCATTAAATGACTGTATTTCATTCTTGTTCCGGGGCTGTTCAATTTGCTGGATTTCTTCAACACGTGCAGGGTCAACACGAATGTCGTATTTCGATATGATGTGGCCAAGAAGTTTGCCTTCATCCATGGCAAAAAAGCTCTTTTTTGGATTCAGCGAAATGCCATATTTTCTGCACTTCTGAAAAACAACTTTCAAGTGATATAAATGTTCTTCATCAGAATTTGAAAACACCGTCAAATCATCAAGGTAAACAACCAAAAATACATCTTTCTCGTTGGCGAAAGCCATGTCCATTGCACGCTAAAAAGTGGCACCTGCATTTTTCAAACCAAACGGCATCTTGGCATAATGAAATGTTCCCCATGGAGTGGTGAACACGGTTTTGTCCCGATCGTCCTCATGCACTAAAATTTGATTATATCCTGAATAGCCGTCGAGTAGTGACATCTTTGATGCTCCAACTACTCGCTGCAATATATGGTCCATTTTTGGCAGCGGATAATTTTCCTTCAATGACACCTTATTCAAATTTCTGAAATCAATACACAAATGAATCTCACCTTTCTTTTTCCTCACGGGCACCAAATTGGAAATCCAATCAGAAAATCTGATAGGTACAATGATTCCTGACTTATACAACCTGTTTACCTCCTTCTCAATCGATGGTAGCAGCTTCGGATTGATTCTCCTCAACTTCTGATGGAAAGGCTTCTGATTTGGTTTAATAGGGATAGTATGCTGAATGATATTAGTGTCATACGTTTTTAAATCCGAGTAATCCCACGTGAAAGCATCAGCAAATGAAGATAACAATCTCACATATTCAGCTCTTACCTCCGGTGACAATGACTTGGATAACTTTACCATCTTGGGATTTTCAGCTGTCCCAATATTTACTTCTTCAACACCTTTTTCAGTCGGCCTCAATGTCGGTTTGCGGGCTACATCGTCTTGATCAAAGAGTTCCTCTAAAGGAATTAATCCTTTAGGAATAATGTTATCTTTAAGTTGCAGTACTTCCATTTGATTTATCTGCATATCATCATTACCATCATCATATTCTGTATCTATGGAGGTATCTTTAAACTTACCCTTGTTTTGCAGAAAATCACTAATCTCCTCATCATCCTGAAAAACTTGCCAACATCTCTGATTATCTGGGACGGTAGGGCGATGCTTCACATGGATCTCGAACTTATTGTTGGAATTCATTGGGATTTTTAAATTGATTGCTGCCTTAGCAAGTCCATTAGCAACACCATTTTGGATGCGAGGCACACACGTCAAGGTATAATCTGAAAATAACTTCAAAATGTCTAAAACTGCATTACGGTAAGCCCTCATGCGAGGATGCTTGGCTTGAAACTCACCCTTTACCTGTTTTATCACTAATTTGGAATCACCATAGACTGCAATTCTTTTCGCGTTCAGCTTTCTTAGAATCTTTAGGCCAGAAATCAGAGCCTCATACTCAGCCTCATTGTTAGAACAATCAACTGCTAGTTTGTAGGAACATACTCGCACATTTCTCGGGACCTTATTCGGAGCGTAAAACGGACTGCGTATCCAAACACCAATTCCAGCACCATCACTACCCACTGCGCCATCGAAATCCATGGTCCAAAGACCATCTTCATCATCCTCTAAGTGCTGAAATTGCGCCAACTCTATTTTTTCTATTTGATGCCCATCGTCTTTAGTTGATTTCTCAACAGTAGCTTGCTTTTCTCGTCTTTCTTTCTGCAGAACTTCTCTGAAATTCTCGGTAATCTCTGGTATATCCTCTGCTTGAACTAACTAACTATCTATATCATTAAAACTATCTTCAAAAAAAAAAAAATACTCTAAGTCGATATGTACATAATTTACAGGATGATTGTTATCATGTATTTCATCTCCTGTTCTCAATATAACTTTCTCATTTGGCCAAAGACAGGAATTGTTGCATAGGATAAATCTAACTGTAGTGTACCTTTCAACTTTGCTCCCCAAGATCTAGAAAGGAGCATCCCAAATCGAGGAGGAATGTCTGCCACAACCACGTCCATCAAGACATTCTTCGCAGGAATCTGATCTAAACTTACAACCAAATCTTTGATGAGTCCGATACATCTCACTCGGCTGGAATCAAATGAGTACAAATCATGGTACTTCCTTGTAATGTCTAAACCCAACTTTTCCATGATTTCTTTTGGCATAAGATTGTGCGAAGCACCGGAATCGAACATGGCATTATGCAATACATATTCATGCAACCTCAAACTGATATAAAAGGGAGGAACATCACTGTTAGGGGACTCCCCATATAAAGCAGGCCCAAATATCAATTCAGGATGATCATCTTCAATATTTACCGTGTCAAACATTGGATCAAAATTCATAATTTTAGAGACTTGACCTCTATAACTGTTGTTCTTCATAATTTCTGTCAAAGGAATAGATACCTTCAATTTAGAAATTTCATTCTCCAAACTAAAATCTGAAACCCTTTCAACCTCTTTGACTGGAACTTCTTTCCTTTCAGCCTTATCCTTCATTATGCTTGGCTGATTTGACTTTTCTGCTGATGATGATTTCTTAGCTGCGGGATCAATTGTCTCTTTTCCTTTCTTTGGTGCTACAGGTGAATCTAACTTCGGTGCTGAAGCCTCTTTTCTCTTCTGAATTGGGTTTATGGGCACATCTCTGTTTCTGAATGAGTATAGCTTCTGCTGAGCGGAAAAAGCATTCATATACCCTCTTTGGTATTCATCTGATTCTTCCTCTAGAGCTACATCATTTGCTAAAATAAAATCCTCATCTTTCTGTGCAGCTAAACTTTCTGCATACTCTTCATCTTCAGTGATGTAAATGGGCAGATCATCGGGAGTAAAGAAGTGGTTTTGCTCCCCTACTACATTATCGTCATCGTCTGAATCTTGACTTACAAAATTATGCAGAAGAGGTGTTTTAACTTGCTGCTGGGCTTCCGACTCTTGTGCTCTCTGTTCACGCTGCTTAATTCTGAACTGTGGTTGCTGCTGGCCACGGTAGTTAGGATTTCGGATCTGCGGTTCAGGCTTATCAAGCGTCATTCTTTTGAACATTTTTTCCATCTCACGAAGGCTTCTTCCTTTATGGTCACTCTCTTTTCTGCTTTCAACCTGGCTCTCTTATCATTTAGATTCGCCTCAACACTATCATCAATTTTTTGCATATCTTCCAAGGTAGGCGGATCTCTGTCTCGTAATGAATAAGCCATCTCCGGATCGAAACCATTCGGGAATTTAAGGAGAGTTGACTTTCTAGATGGTCTTAAGTCATATGGAATTGCATTATAAACTGTATTGAATCTGATAATATATTCTTGAACGGACTCACCAGGATTACGCTTGATGCTAGTATACTCAGAAGTAATTTGCAGCGGATCTTTCTTCATCTCCCACCAATCTAGGAATTGTGTCTGAAGCTCTTGTAATGTATTGATACTTCTGGGCTGTAAATATCTGAACCATTTACTAACCTCACCTCCAAAAGTCTGGGCGAACAATCTCATGGACACATTCTCTTCATCAATTTCATGCAGGTCCAAGAAATCTGTCATTCTAACAATATGCTGTTGGGCGGAAACACTCTGCGGAGTGCCATCAAATATTGGAATCTTACTCTGATAATCAACGGGCATAGGATCCAAATTTGCAGGTAAAACAAGAGGTGCGAATCTAGTAGCCATGGCTCTTGGCGGATTTATAATCTGTCTTGGAGAAACAGGTGGAATGGGAGAAGTAGATGAACGAGGTGTATGCGGTGGAGATGGAGGAGGAACTACTGCTGATGGTTGATCAGAGATCTCAGGATTTACGGGAATGGTAGGGATAAAGGGAGGTTCAGTGGAAATCTGTGAACCGGATGAAATTTCAGATGGCCCAAGAGTTTCGGATGCAGATTCAATGAATTCAGGGATGTTGGTTGCCACAATGGAGTTTTGAAGATTCAGATTATAATTATCAATAGATCTATTTTCTTGTTCAACTTCTAGATACTTGATGAACTCAGGATTGATGACGGTAGAACTAGTAGCACTTTCGGACTTGGTTTCAAACAATGATAACTCGAACTGATCGTCAAACTCAATATCTTCAATGTATTCGAAAACAGTGGGGTATGAGTGAGATTTGACCAAAGGAATGATGGGAGCTTCTCGACGATAAATTCTTGGGATTAGGTTGGGGTTTTCATATACTGGAGGCGGATTTGGATCAGGATTTGATCTAGTATGCCTTTTTGAAGCCAGTGTATTGATCTATTCAAAAATCCAAAGGACACAACCGATTATTTTCAGCCTATCGACTTCTAGACTCAATCATCCAAAAGTATAGAACAAACAAGTGTACTGGGGTAATTTTCAAATCAAGTGCTGCATTCACAAGCTAAACTGGAGATCGACTGAAGCAACGTTTATCTACTTCCGCTTATGCATAGCAAAAGCATTTCGAAAGCTACCTGGCGTGACTTCAGACTCCGTCTATAACTTATGAAGCAAATAACATCAACGAGCAAACCATTTTCTTCCCCAGTATGGTCGCCACTATGTTAGCGCTCGAAACTACCTTAGGCTGAAATAAGGTAAATCTCAAGGCAACATCAAACCAAGCTCAACCTCGTAGCTAGCCCTACGAGGACAGGAGAGGGCTCTCTCCGGGTCTATCTCGGCAAAAGGTCTTCAAAGGGGCTGAGATGACTTATAGTGGATACTGATTTTAGGCTAGTAAATAGATAGGAAAGTTTGTTTTAAATTTTTTGGGTTTTCGTCGGAAAAATGGGAAAAACAATTTTGGGCTCGGGGATGAGGCCAGATCTTTGCAGAATTAGAGTTGGGGCAAGGTAGGCAATAGTCTTGATGCTTTTGATTATGTGTATGGATGGATCAGAATGAAAAGGAGCTGAAGAGGGCAAGGGAGAACAGGGATCCTCTCCAAACTGGCAAAAACATATAAAACTAAACAAATTCAAAGGCAGAGCACTGGAATCAATGGATTATACCTCATTTACTCATTCATTTAGTTTCAGAAGCAAAATGAGGGAATGACATACATTAAAAATTAAATAACTTACAAATAACTGAGAGAACACACCATCAAAACTGAAAACCACAAGAATCCCAACAGGTGCTGCAAAACCTCTAATCTTTCCTTAGCCAAAATGCAGAAAATATGTACAATAGTGTGCCAAACTTTTCCCAAGAGTCCAACCCTGAAAGTGTCTCAGAAAATACAATAAATAGACAATTCTAACCCCTTCCCATGCCTCTATGGGTCGAGCTCATGCTTCTAGGAGCATTTTGAACCAATTCTAAACAAAGAGCTAAAATCTAGGCAGCGAAACAACTTGCCTCTATAAGCTAGGAAACTGATCCATTCACTTGATTTTCACTTTTTTGTGAATGAATCATCTAGAACAAGTAAATAAGTGCCAAAGTTACATCATGTACATCAAATTACATCAATAAAAACCAAAAATTACATCAAGAGGTGAAACTAGTCCAAATTGGCCGAATTTCTGAGCTAGAAGGTGAAAAACATGCCAAAAATCTCTATGCGCCGCGCGCCAAATCTCTATGCGTCGCGCTACTTTCAGCCTATTTTTGGGGAACTTCCCGGAGTCCACATTGAGCTCAAGATAGCTCGTTGGAAATCCCTGGATGTTGGCTATCCAACCCAAGTGGAATTTTTCAATTTGGAGCTCATTTTCCCCTCCAAAACTTCATTCTCCCAGAAGTACTTCCTGCTGGTGCAAAAGGTGGCAGAAAGGTGGTTTTCATGGTGTTTTTGGCCCTTTTGATCATCCAGAACTTGATGAAATACTTCGGCCATTTCTGAGCATGCATAAATTGCCATGAAAAATTCAAAAATACAAAGTTTTCCTCCAGAAGGTGTCCCAATCATAAGCGCGCGTCGGGACGCGCGACGCGTTGGGCGGAAAAACCTGTTTTGTGACCAAAATTTTCAAAAATGACAAAAAATTCTCCAAATTTGCTGAAATTCGGAGCGAAGATCCCCTATCATGCCTCATGCTCAGCCAACGAAGCCTCGGCCAAAATCCGGAGTGGATCAGGCCTCTTTCGCTGTTTCAGTGCTCTGCTCAACCTTCTCTTCAAGATCTTCATTTTTGCTCTGCAAACGTGCATGCGGGCCCAATAATGACCTTTCATATGACGAAGCATGTCTTTGTCTCTATTGGACTTTTCCAACAACTTCTCCAGATGAATGTTAACATGCATAAGGTTGGTATCTCGCTCAATTGGTGTCATGTCACCAGGTCTCTTCCAGGCCAATTGTCGATCTTCACGGATTCGCCGCAGCTCTACAAGTGTGTGCTAATCCTCCAGCTGTTTGTTCCGCTGCTCCAGGTACTTTATCACCCACTGTGCTCTTTGCAAATTCTCTTTCAAAGTACCAATCTCATCTTTCTGCTCCTGGATGACCTCCCTCAGTTTCGAGCTAGGAGAGCTCGCATCAACATCGATGAGTATAAAATCAGTGTCTCGGCCTCCTGAAGGGCCCTCATCGTGCATAGTCCTCTTTCCTCTGTCCTGAACCTGTACCTGTGCTGATGTCAAAGGCAAGACCCCTTCCACCCTTGGTGGAGATAGTACTCGCACTGCTGATGAAGTCAACGAGACCCCTTCCACCCCGGGTGGAGATAGTACTCGTCGTGTAGCTGCAAATAAGGCTCTGTGGCCTCGCTGATATGTCACATACACTGGAGCACTGATATGCTCAGTCTCAGGAATATCAAATTGGTGTGAAGGCTCTCCCTCATCATGAACTACCTCGGGAGGCGGCTGTGGCGCTACAAAGAAGTCACGGGAGATGAACTCATCCCATGCGATGCCCTGTTGTGCGAGCTGATGTACCACCATGATTTTGATCAGCGCGTAATGATATATACTGTTATGCTGCTGTGCTGGGGTCTTCTTCTGTACAAGAAATATCATCTGCTCTATGTTACGGTAAATGAAGTATGGAATTCTCATCAACCGCACTCTCGTGAAGTGCATCAACAGCCGGATGTGATATGCATACAAGCGTGAAAAGCGCCCTTCACAACTGAAATAACGAATGATGAGTTTCATCAATGGTGCATACTCATCCTTCAGAAATCAGAATGGAAATACCCTACTCAGCTGCCTCATATATCCAGGTCTGATATATGGCTCATAATAGGCTTTATCCAACTGCTGCCGCTTATTCCATTCTTCCCCGATGGTGGGTATCCCAGTCGCCTCTGAAATGGTCTCTGGTGACAAAGTAAAATCCACCCCAGCAAGGTTTACATGACCGTTATGAAAATGTAAGACAAATAGGTGAGCTAACTCATGATGATGCTGAGTTTGGGAAATCATCTCACAATAATGGAAACATGACTGACGCTAAAAACAATCCATTGCAAGCGGGCAAGCCTGCAATTGGGTCAAAGAAGTGGGCTCCTCCCTGACATGCCTGCCACTTTTGCCACTTTTGTGAGACCTCCTTGGCACATTAACCTCTGTAGATGAATCACTGTCCTGCTCATACCCCTGCTCATAAGGTGAATCTGTCTCTGACATGGCGCTGAAATCAAGATGTTTGACAAATATATGTTGGTATAGGTATGGTGAAAACAAGCGTTAGGAGTATGTCTGGAAATGATGACTTGGTGCTTTGCCTTTCAATATCAAATATTCCAACTGTTTCAAGCATGAAATGAAGAACTGTGGGAGGTATAAACAGTGGGCTAAAGGACTGTCAAATGACTTTGGAAAAGACGAACAATTTACTCACTGCGTTGGAACATGTTGGGATTACGCGCCTTTACAAATGGTATGGGAAAAAGTGACAGTAATAGGACTTGTACTGTGATAGATATAAGAGTTATTCAAATGGAAAAGTACAGTCAAAGATAAGAGAACAACCATTGATCCTTATGAAAACTTGAAATTTTATCAATGGCAGGGAAAGGGATAACCAGTAGGGTTTGAGATTTCACATGGGGATCAAAAGTATAAAGGGATATGGGAACACTGAAAATGGGACTATGGCTGTGAGACTGTGGTAAATCTAATAGTGACAATAATGACATTCGATAACAAGAGAATATATGTTATTGAAACAAGTTTGAAACACCAACAATATCACCAACACTTCTTTCAAAACCCTATGAAGCAATTTTGGATGTAGACATAGGGTTAACTTTTTGACCATTCAAACATTTGTTTTCTCCGCCTTTAAACCACCACAGCATATCCAAAAATCATTGAGCAGGCTTTAACACACTTACTTGGAGGCGAAAAGATGATTTGAATTGAGTTTGGGTGAAGGAGGGTAATTTTCCGGCCTTAGGGCTCTATGCGCCGCGTGCATGCCCAACGCGTCGTGTGCAGTGGGTGCATCGCGCCTGTGCAAAGATGAACTGCTAAATTTGGTCCAATGCGCCGCGCGCATTCTATGTGCCGCGCGCTCATTTGTATGTGCCGCGCTTGTCTTAACACACAGTCGGCTTCAAAACTACAATTTCGTCCTTCCATTCTTCAATTCGACCTCTGCTCGGATTTTTTGAATATGTCTTGATGCGAATGGGTTAAATAGCTATGAGAAATATCTTGCAAGAGATGGTTTTGATTTTTATTTCATCAAAAACCCACTTCATAATGTTTTTTTCTTGGCACTTTATCCTTTCATTGAACTTCTGTCTTTTGGCTTTTTACACTGACTTTCTGAGTTTTGGACTGATGAAATTTTTTGATTTTTGCAGGGATGTTGGCATTTGGACTTCGGCAAAGACCAGAGGCTGCATTGAAATTTTTTATGGTGGAAAAAATACATGATTATTTCAAAGAATGAATTTGACAGTTTCTTGTTCAAAACAGAGTTTTGAACAAGAAATGTCCTCAGATGTGTTTGATGATGAAAATTTGAATTAACAACCTTTTCGAAACCATCCTCATGGCCTGCGGGAATTTATTAAATATATCGAAAAACTGAACCCTAGACTCTAGAACTAAAAGACTCTTGTTGACCAAAACTACACCTACACCTTATTTGATGCCTCAACTTCCAAGTCAGTCTACTCCACCATTTCCTTTACCTCCACCCTTTCGACCTCCTCAGTTTCCTACTCAACCTATGCCCAATCCTAACAATAATAAAGCAGTGCAAATGATCTATGTAACAAACCCACCTTTACCATTCGAATACCAGTCTATTCCAGTTGGGGTTCATGATATTCAATTAAGATTGGGAAGGACTGTAACATCAGAAAATCAGAAGCAACCTATGGTGATTGTTGAAGAGAAAGGAGAACAGGAAACTCTTAACCATTCTCCGAAATCTATCACTAAGCAGCGTTTACCCTCTGAATCCTTGCCATCCTCTTCCAACTAGCCTCCCCTCCTAGAGAGGCTAGTAATGGAAAGGAGTGAGCCTATTTATGAGACTATTTTGGCATCCGAGCTTCTGAATATTTTTATTAAGATACCTTTGCTCCAAGCCATTAAAGAGATCCCCATTTGTACTAAGATTATTAAGGAACTTTGTCTCTAGAAACCCAGGAGGAAGATATTGGAACCTCAAACCATTCAATTTGTTGGTAGGGCAGTAGAGTTGATGACGGGATGTGTGTCTGTGGAAAAATATACTAATCCCGGAAACCCTATTGTCTCAGTTCAGATTGGTAATGTCCTTGTCTCTAATGTTCTTATAGACCTTGGGGCAGCCATTAATGTCATGACTAAGCAAACCATGGATAAAATTTGGTTATCTCATCTTCGCCCTCCTCCCACTATGCTTGAATTGGCAGATAGATCTAAAATCAAGCCGGAAGGAGTATTGGACGATGTGATCATCTCATTATATTCTTGGGAATACCCTACTGATTTCATTGTGCTTCATCCAAAGAACCAAGTAGGAGGACATCCCTTGATATTGGGTCAACCATGGCTTGCTACAGTTGATGCCTATATTGGATGTCGTTCCAGTGATATGTATATTTTGCATGGAGATTCTAGGAAGAAAGTTACCTTATACCCCCCTGCCAGATCCATTCAGGATCTTTGAGATAATTTATGGTTGGATAAAAGCAGTGATGAGGAGACTTAGCCTATTTCCCTTATATATCATTATACTTGGTCTTCACAAGAAGATGAAATTCAATATTTCCTGAATAATCTAGACACTATGCCTAATTTTGAGCCATTGAGCCAGATTTTCAGCCTAGATTTTCAAGATAATCATGATTCTCATTCTTCTGTACCATTGCGTTTGACCACTCCCTTGATTACTTCTGAGCCTGATACCACTCTTTTTGAGATTAGCCCTGGTAAATCCTTGCATATTAGTTCATATTTGGACTCATCTCAGTAGGAGCAGCTTGTGAATTTGTTGCAAAACCATCTTAGTGCCTTTGCTCGGGGCTATGAAGATATGAAGGGTATCCCTCCTAAAACTTGTACACATCATATCTATATTCAGGAAGGAACCTGACCTGTCTGACAACCCCAAAGGCAAATGAATCCATCTCTAAGGGATATTGTGAAGGAAGAAGTACAGAAACTCTTGGAAGCTGGTTTTATCTATCCTATTTCTAATATGTAGAAATTTGAATAATAGATGAATTATTCACTGAGATTATCCTGATTACACACTATTTAAGCTTCATGCATAATACATAACCTCTTCTACAATTGATCATCAATTTGTGGAAATAGAAGCAGTCGCATGCGCACATTAAAACATAATCAAGCACACATATAACACGGTATGTAATGGGGAAATATTACAACTGAAAACCCCCAACTATCTGTATATTATAATGATAGAGAAAATGTAACAATACATAGCACAAAGCTCCTCACAGCTCTCAGCACTATCTCACATGCTACACACAAACTAGCTCAGATATGAACAAGTCACAAGTTCAAATCTCCTCCACCTGTCTGCCTGCCTCTATTGCGCAATCCAAGATGAATAATGATGAGATCCAAGTTCGAATCCCACTGGCTTGTACTGCGCAATCCTCATTGGCAATCTCAATCAATGTGTGTGCAAATCTCATGCACAGCTATAGTCACAATTGATAGTAGACTCACCCTTTCACCCACCTCTAACACTGGTCTCCACTGAACTGTCCATGCATTGCAGTTAGCTGATGTATTCTTTAGTTGATTTATGAGTTAATAATTAGTGAATTAATTAATAATTAAATCACACCACTCATCGCTAGTGTATTTATCAGTTAGACTAAATACAACTAGTTCAACTAAGTTAAACCGAACACAACTCCACCAACTGTCTCATCAACTCCACCAAACTCTGCCACATGAGTTCTAACTGAAGTCAACCATGCAATAGCTCAACTAACCCCTAGGAAAAGCGTATTTCCTTCTGTCAACTGCATGTGCCACATCCAAGCATCAAACTGAAGTGCTCCAAGAGGAAAAGATAATGTTTATAGTCTAAATATTATTAAGGGTTAATAATATTTGACTGTTCTATTTTTAGCTCGACAGTCTAAAAATAGAAACCGCCCAATGTCTAAAAATAGAGGTCCATCTATTTTTACCAACTCGGCCAATCATCCATAAATAGCATCCTACAACTCATAGACCATGATCCATATGTCTAAAAATAGACATAGTCTAAAAATAGACTTTGCGCCAAAAATAGCCTGCGGGCCCACTTAGTGAAGGCAACTTCTTTTCACTAAGCTCCATCATCTTGTTCCATTTTCAACACTCCCTCTCAACAAGATATGGATTATCTGCAACCCCTATCCTGCCTCTGTGGTATTCGAATTTGCTCCTGGTGAGCGCCTTCGTCAAGATATCAGCATCCTGATCCTCCGTGGGAATGTATGAAAGTAACATGATCCTCCGCTGCACACAATCTCTGATATGATGGTACCTGATGTCGATGTGTTTGGATCTATCATGAAATACTGGATTAGCCGAGAGTTTAATGCAACTCTGTTTATCACAATAAATCACAGTAGGCTCCAAGTGTGACCCGAACAACCTGACCAGGATCTTCCTCATTCATATAGCCTCGCATGTAGCCAAACTCACTTCCATATACTCGGCCTCTGCTGAACTGAGTGCCATGGATATCTGCTTCCTGATGTACCAAGAAATTGCGGTCGACCTGATACTGAAGATCCCTCCAGATGTGCTCTTTCTGTCCGTTGGGCTCCCTTCCCAATCTGCATCCGTGAAGCCACATAGCTTCACCTCATCCTCCTGTCTGTACCACAATCCATATCTCGATGTGCCTCTAAGATAACGCAATACATGCTTTCCTGCCTTCCAGAAGAGCTTGGTTGGCTTAACCATAGCTTGTGAAAGCTGGTTAACAGCATAGCATATATCGAGTCGTGTATTGACCAGATACATAAGCGACCCCACCAACTATCGATAAACAGTGGCATCCACTACCTCCGTCGAAGTAGCATCCTCCTTCCTCCAACCTCCAGGAAGAGGAGTATCAACAGGCTTGCAGCCATGCATGTTGAACTTCTCCAGTATCTCCCGGGCATACTTACCCTGAGAAACAAACAGTCCCTCACTGCGCTGCCAAATTTCCAATCCCAGGAAATAATGAAGGAGGCCCAAGTCCTTCATCTCAAACTCTCTAGCAAGATCCTCCTTGCATGAAAGTATCAAAAGCTCATCACCTGTCAAAATCAAATCATCTACATAAAGTACAATGATCAGCAACTTACCCTCCACCACAATCTGGTATAGGTTAGGATCCGCCTCACTCTTGGAGAATCCAAGTCTGGTGAAATAACCGTCTATCCGTGTGTACCAAGCACGAGGTACTTGTTTCAACCCATACAACGCTCTCTTGAGTCTGCACACATGCGACTCGCTGCTGAAGATCTCGAAACCTTCGGGCTACTCTATGTACACCTACTCCTCAATGACTTCGTTGAGGAACGCAGTCTTCACATCCATCTGATGAATGTGCCACCCCATCTGCGCTGAGAGAGCAAGAATCGTCCGTATGGAAGAATACCTTGCGACAGGTGCAAAGGTCTCCTCATAATCGATCCCCTCTATCTGTGAGAAGCCTCGAGTAACAAATCTTGCCTTGTAATTCTCCACACTCCCGTCAGCTGCCTGCTTCACTTTGTATATCCATCTCGAACCCACCACTGATTTCCCTTCCGGCCTTGGGACAATCTCCCATGCACTGTTTCTGACAATCGAATCATACTCTTCCACCATGGCATCTACCCATGCGGGGTCCTCCACAGCTTCCTCGAAAGAGGATGGCTCTGTCATGACACATTTTCTCACAAGATCCATGTATCTAGTGTACCGGTCCGGTGACTGTCTCTGTCTGCGCTGTGCTGTAGGTGGTCCTAAAATCTTCTCTACATCTTGAGCCAGTCGTTCAGCTTCTGTAGTGCGCTTCCGCCCTCTGATGGTTGGCGCTGCATGAGTGGTCTCTTCCACTCCATGAACCTCATCTTGTGGCTGATCCACATCTTGAAGCTCATCCTTAGGAACTAATAGCTCCTCATCTGCATGCAATTGTGGCTCCCTCTCAAGCAAACACTTCATGGCTTTCTCCTCCTGAAATTTGATATCCCGTCACACAACAGTCTTGCGACTGTCTAGAAAATACACATGATAGTTGTGGGGCGTATCAGCGTACCCCACAAATATCCCAACCTCTGCGGTTGGCTCCAGCTTCTTCCTGGCATCCTTCGTCACATGAATGTAAACAGGTGAACCAAAAATCCTCAAATGGGAAATATCAAGCTTCTTTCCAGAAAACGCCTCCTCGGGTGTACGCATGCCAAGTATCTTGTGAGGACAACGGTTCTGCACATATACTGCAGTATTGCATGCCTCCGCCCACAAGTGAATGGGTAAGCCCTGATCATGCAACATCGCTCGTGCAGCACCCACGATCGTTCTGTTCTTCCGCTCAGCAACCCCATTCTGTTGTGGGTTATGAGGTGCTATGAGCTCTCTTTGAATCCCTTCTGCACTGCAAAAGTCCTTGAATTCGCCAGAGATGAATTCACCACCATTGTCGCTCCTAAGAGCCTTCACATGCTTCCCTGATTCCTTCTCAACCAGCACCTTGAACTCACAGAACTTTGAGTACGTCTCGCTCTTCTTCTGCATGAAGAAGATCCAACACTTCCGAGAACAATCATCAACAAAGATCACATAGTACCTGTGCTTTGCTGTTGAAGCTACTGAGAAAGGTCCACACACATCTGTGTGAATTCTCTCAAGGATCGTCATGGCGTGACTATCCTTCTCGTGAAAGGTGGCTTTCAAAAATTTTCCCAAGGTACACCCCTTGCACTGATCTAACTGCGCAAGAGTGCCCTTAGGAAGCCCAGTAGAAATCTGCTGCAGTATCTTCAAACCTCCATGGTGAAGGTGGCCCAATCTCCGGTGCCACAGCTCGCCATCATCCTGGCTCACCACTCCTTCTGCCTTGCATGCCATTTCTACGTATCCATATACTTGCAATTGATAAAGGTTCTTGACTCGAACCCCTATCTTCCGAGTTTCTCCAATTGTATTATTGCGCAGGAAAGCCTTTCCCTTGCTGAAGAAAACATCATATCCCTTGTCTTCTAACATCGCCACAGAGATAAGATTCTTCTTCAATCCTGGAACATGCATCACTTCCTTCAATACGAAGGGTTTACCAAACTCCCTCTCAAAGGAAATGGTACCGATACCGGTCGCACTGTATCTACCATCATCGCCCATCTCGATGTGCACTCCAAGATCTTTCTCATCCAGATCTGAAAACAAATCTCGATCTCCAGTCATGTGAAAAGACACACCACTGTCCAAGAACCAAACTGAACCCATCACACTTGATACCAAGCATGTGATCAGTGAAAAATCCAGCTCAAACTGCGAGGCTAAGGCCTCTCCAGCTGCAGATCCAGCAGCCTGCTTATTTTTCTTCTTCTGCGGACAATTTGTGGCATAATGTCTGTGCTGGTGACAGTGAAAGCACTTCACCTTGGACATGTCCTACTTCTTGCCTTTCGCACCAGAATGAGAAGCTTTCTTACTCTTCCCCTTCTTTTCTTTGGCAGCCAAAGTGCAATTTTCTTCATCAGATGCCTTTGATTAAGATCCGTCCCTGGTACTCCGCCTTATCTCTTCTTGCACAAGATCCGACCAAAGTCGCTCCCATCCTGGCAATTTCTCCCGACCATTGACAGAGTCTTGATAGGAGTGCCAACTCTTCGGAAGACCAAGGAGAGCCAAGCTCACCAATTCCTCATAATCTACAGTCACCCCCACACTTCCCAGCTCATCCCTGCATTGGATGAACTTCATGAGGTACTTGGGCATACTGACGCCTTTCTCCATATTTATGTTTCTGAGTTTATCCTTGAGCGCTAACTTCCTCTGGTCGCTCTTGCTTTGGAATAAATATTTCAACACTTTCCACATCAAGTATGGATAATATTTTCCATGTAGGCTGGATACAATGTGATCCTTCACTCCCTCCAACAGAATCCTTCGACACTTTGCTATCTTCTTTTGCCAAGCCTCAACTTGAGCAGCATCAGTAAGCTTTGGTACTTCAGCATCTATGAACTCCTTCAACCCATTGTCATCTAACATGGCCTCCATCCTGTCTTTCCATGCAACATAATTCGAGCTGCCCTCAAGGGCATACTCCAATCGCAATCCGTTGAAAGAAATTTTGACTTCGACACCAAGAAAACACTGCTGCAAATTCGAATTCCACCAGCTCAAAACTCAACCGCTTCTGATTTGTGAGAAAAAATTACTTCTAGCACAGAGATCGACTGTAGGGGCATTTACTGGATATATCACCTTTCAAAGAAAGGATGGATCCAGAGGCTACCTGGCCCGCTTACAGACTCTGTCTACCGAAATAAATTGTAATCATTGTAATAGATCTGATGATCAATTTTTCTCTGATACCATGTAGAAATTTGAATAATAGATGAATTATTCACCAAGATTATCCTGATTACACACTATTTAATCTTCATGCATAATACATAACCTCTTCTACAATTGATCATCAATTTGCGGAAATAGAAGCAGTCGCATGCGCACATTAAAACATAATCAAGCACACATATAACACAGTATGTAATGGGGAAAGCTTATAGCTGAAAACCCCCAACTATCTGTATATTATAATGATAGAGAACATGTAAAAATACATAGCACAAAGCTCCTCACAACTCTCAGCACTATCTCGCATGCTACACACAAACTAGCTCAGATATGAACAAGTCACAAGTTCAAATCTCTTCCACCTGTCTGCCTGCCTCTACTGCGCAATCCAAGATGAATAATGATGAGATCCAAGTTCGAATCCCACTGGCTTGTACTGCGCAATTCTCATTGGAAATCTCAATCAATGTGTGTACAAATCTCATGCACAGCTATAGTCACAACTGATAGTAGACTCACCCTTTCACCCACCTCTAACACTGGTCTCCACTGAACTGTCCATGCATTGCAGTTAACTGATGTATTCTTTAGTTGATTTATGAGTTAGTAATTAGTGAATTAATTAATAATTAATTCACACCACTCATCACTAGTGTATTTATCAGTTAGACTAAATACAACTAGTTCAACTAAGTTAAACAGAACACAACTCCACCAACTGTCTCATCAACTCCACCAAACTCTGCCACATGAGTTCTAACTGAAATCAACCATGCAATAGCTCAACTAACCCTTAGGAAAAGCATATTTCCTTCTGTCAGCTGCATGTTCCACATCCAAGCATCAAACTGAAGTGCTCCAAGAGGATAAGATAATGTTTATAGTCTAAATATTATTAAGGGTTAATAATATTTGACTGTTCTATTTTTAGCCTGGCAGTCTAAAAATAGAAACCGCCCAATGTCTAAAAAATAGAGGTCCATATATTTTTACCAACTCGACCAATCATCCATAAATAGCATCCTGCAACTCATAGACCATGATCCATATGTCTAAAAATAGACTTTGCGCCAAAAATAGCCTGCGGGCCCACTTAGTGAAGGCGACTTCTTTTCACTAAGCTCCATAATCTTGTTGCATTTTCAACATGATAGTCAGTGGGTCTCTCCATTAGTGATAGTACCTAAGAAATATGGAAGGTGGTGTATTTGTATTGATTATTGAGAATTAAACAAAGCCACTCTCAAAGATTACCTTCCCTCTCCCTTTCATTGACCAGGTGCTTGATACCCTTGCAGGAAAGAAATACTTTTCCTTTTTGGATGGCTTCAGTGGTTATAACCAGATAAAGATTACACCCGAAGGTCAGGATAAAAATATTTTTACATGTCCATGGGGTACATTTTCTTATAAAGTGCTTCCCTTTGGTTTAAGTAATGCCCCGGCTACCTTTCAAAGGGTAGTACTGGCTCTTTTTGCTGATCTAGAATTTGTGGAAATTTATATGGATGACTTTTCTATGTTTGGTGATTCTTTTCAGGAAGCTCTCAAAAATCTGGAGAAAGTACTTCTTTGTTGTCAGGAGGCCTATATTGCTTTGAGTGACAAGAATGTAGATTAATGTGCAAATTAGGAGTGGTACTGTTATCACTATAAAAAAATCTCTGAAACTTAGTTAGTTACATTTTATCCTAAGTCCTAGTGTTAGATAGGGTTAGAGTCATTTTGATGTTTTTCAAGGTCTAGATCATGGTTAAAGGTCTCATACCATCATTAAACATTGTTTATTAACCTCACTTCACTCTTCACAAGTCTCATGCTACATTTTAAAACCCATTTGTAAAGTCTGTTTCAAAAATTTGATTGAATAAGCACAAAAACCACATTTTCATAGCGCGCCTAGTGTAAAACGTTAATTTTGTGCTACGAAAACGCTGGTGAATTCGTAGCACAAAAACCATAATTTTCACACCATGCACTATGAAATTAGGAATTCACGGATTTGTCTCTGAGCTGTCATATTTGTCAAATACAGTTAAATTTTCCATCATTGGGTATCCTTCATGAGTTTTCCTTCACACATGCAACCATTCTTTGTCATCATTAGAGGTCATTTGTCATAAATTAGAGGTCAGTCATTATTAGTCCTTTAAAATTTCAAACAGTTGGCCGTTTTGATTTGTCTCATGCAAGAAAACACTACATGCATTCTGAAGTGTTGAAAGAAATAATTCGTGGTGAGATTCCTAGTTATCAAGCGAGGCTGTGTTGTCTCATTGCTAATTGAGAAAGAGGTTATATTTCAAGCGAGGTAGTACTGATTCAGATTTAGGCTATACTATCCATTACTGTGAAACCTGAGTTCTTATCAAGCGAGGCTGAATTCAATTCCTGAGTGAAACAGAGTATTCAACAGGAGACTCAAATTGTTAATTTGCTGAAGAAACAGGGTTTTTAGAAGGGTTTATTATAGATTTTTGAAGATACAGGTTTCAAGAGGAAAATGGTTGAGGAGAGAAGAAGCCATAGGTCTGGTCATTGCTTAAGGATTGAACCTGAAGGTGTTGAAGCCCTTACAAAAGATAAGTCTGTCGAAGCAGCTTTTAAGAAATTTGGATTTTGGAGGCTTTGTGAAAGACTTCAAGGAGGGCACACTCAAGTTACCAAGGATTTTTCCATAAATTTCACAGGATCAAATTCAAATATTGGGTTTCTAAATGTACCAATTTCTCCTGAAATAATATCAGCAGTAACAGAGATCCCAAGAGGTGAATACAGGTGGTTTTAAATTTTCAAATTTGATATGACACCATGCAAGATATTTTTGAAACCAGAGTTTTCAGAGGTTGACTTGAACAAGGCCGTGCCAAGAAGTTATGTCAGAGACACATTTTCCAATCTACTCTACAATATTCAGATATAATTCACTTGCGAGGGTAGATATCATAAGGTATACACCTACCATTTTAAACTCTTGCTTCTTTTCAAGGGGTTTATATCATTAGATTTACCTTTTTATCTCTTCAGAAGCTTGGCTAAGGTGTCTGATAAGGTACAAATGAAAGTTTAATCATGTGAAACCTATTTATTTCACCATGGCTTAGTTAAACTAATAGTCTTACATGAGCTACAAAATTCAAATAGAGATTAGGCAGAATTCCTCTTTTTGAGTAGAATTGGAATAGAAGGAACAACTGCCAGCCCACAAGCTAAAACCCCATCAAATATTGTTGGTCCTATGGAAACAAAGTCTAAAATATTTGTTAAAATTAAACCCAGGAAACAAGTGAAATAACCAATGACATCATTGAATATCCAAGAGACTCCTAGGTCTATATAGAAGAAGAAAACCCTAGTTGAGGAAACAATTTTAGAACAGTCAACTAGCAAAGCAAATCCAAAGAAGTTTACTAAAAGTCAGAGGTTAAAAGAAAAGGCTAAGATTGTAGTTGCAAAGAAGACAAGAGGAAATTTGAATGACGTACTTCAGGCTTTCAACATAGAGGAATCTCCCCTAGTGCAAGAAAACTTCATCAAATTAGATATAGGTGCCAGTAAATTGAAAAAAATTGAAGACATCTAAAAAGTTAGAATTTTAAGAAGAGGTGGCAGATTTTATTTTTAAACCTAGAAGACCCTCAACGAAGCAATATAAAAAGCTGAAATAGTTAGATTTGGTGATAGAGAAAATAGGGGAAGAAAGTGCTACTGTTTTTGAAGAAACTACAAATGCATCATCTGCAATGCCTGAAGAAGATAGAAACAGGGTGTTCAAGGTTCAAAAGGAAAAAAGAAGATATGAAGAGGTAAATAATAAACTCAGGCTTGCAAATAATGAAATTGAGAAATTGAAGAAAAGAGAAATAATATATGTTGAAGAGAAGGTCAAGTTTGAAAGGATGAAAGGGCTGTGGGAGCTTGAGAAAAATCCAAATCCTGAATTGATTGACAGTCAAGCTCTGTTTTTCATTTGGACCCTACCTGCAATCAAGGAAGCTAAGTTCATCAGGATGGTTAACATAAAACTGAGGGCTAATAACAGAAGGCTCAAGAGGAGAATTGAATATTTATAGATACAGTTAAATTAGTTTGGAGATGAGCTACAACCTAAACAATAAGTTTCATCTTTGAAATAAACTTTGAAGGTTATATAGTAATGCTCCATTTTTTAAACTGCTCAAGGTTGATGGTTATTGTTATACGAATGGATCTACACCTGAAGACTAAGTTTTAAAGGTTTCTGACTTGAAATTGTGAGGAAAAAACTAAGAAAGATGAAGACTCAGCAGTTTCGTAGCGCGCTACGAAACTGCTAAAGCAGACTCAGCAGTTTTGTAGCACGCTATGAAACTGCTGTAGGATGCAGTTTTGTGAATTTTTGTAAATTTAAAAGAAGAAATGGTTCATTTTTGAAGCCTTGATGCTGATGGGAGATATATATTGAATATCAATGAAGATTCAAATGGTTTTGGCACATTTAATTGGAGTCTAAAGGATGTTTTTCAAAAGAAAGGTCTGCGCTACGAAAACACAGATAGTTTCATAGTGCGGCATTATGGTAGTTTCCACATAATTTTTGAAAATTTGACATATACACAGATGGAAGGTCAAATATCTATGAAGACTTTAAGACATTTGGCACGTGTTTTGAGTTCAAATTATGCAGAAAACGGTTCGAGTTGGTATTAATGAAGCACTCAGCTACTATACAAGAAGCACTATCATATTTTACAGGGACAGATAAGAAAGAGATAAAGGGGGTCTAACAGCAAGAAGATAGAGATGATCATGGTCGAAGACTAGAAGATGCAGCTGTCAAGTGTTGTTTTAAGTATTTAGATAAGGTTATTATGTTTTAATAAATGATGTTTTAGTCCTAATTGTATTAGGAGTCTAAACAGACAGTTTAATTGTTAGTTGTAAATGCAGTTTGTTTTATGAAAAGTGTTAGGTGTCAAATTTCGAATTCTACTCAAAGGATTGGAGAGAATCCGAATATGTAATGAATACTCTATAAAAGTGATGAAATCGAATATCATAGGGTTGGAATTTTGCTGGAACAAGTGTACTGTTTGGTATTATCTGCAACTCTGTTTTTATCTTAATACAGTGGTATTAGTTTGTTACTCAGGATTCAAAAAAGGCTATGGATGATTGATGTTGTTATGTTTCTCCTTTATCTTTTACTTGCAGTGGGATGAGTGTATGTTACTTAGAACTCACTGTGAAGTTGCTCTAACTTCCTTCATATATTCATGGACTGTGTGACCTACTGTTTTATTGTTTTACTGATCCATCTAAGCCTTAATATGCCCTGACTTCCATATGAATTTGATATCCATGTTTAGTAAAAACATAAAGTGACCCCATAAGCCCAATGGATGCTTGTTTATTGTAGTAAAAATAATTACTAAATTTAATCCATTTACTCACAGAGTTAGCCATCTAACTTTTATTTGAAAATCATAAAAACTTTGAGAGAGCCCTCTCAGGCTGAGGAGGCTAAGTCTCAGCTAAAATCCTGGTTTGAAATAGTTACTCAGGGTCTCCTTGATTAGCAGCCTATCAGGGCCTGATTTTGAGATAACAGGTACTTGGCCGTTTGATTTCTAATAAAGGTATCCAGGTTGATCTGGAAAATATTGAAATCATTTTGCATCTTCCTGCACCCAAAACTCAAAGGGAAGTAAGAGGTTTTTTAGGACATGTTGGTTACTATAAAATTTTCATTGAAATTTTTTCTAAGATATTTGCCCCTCTTTTCCGACTTCTAGCTAAGGATAGTGAATTTTCTTGGTCTACAACTTGCCAACAGTCTTTTGAAACATTGAAGGAAAAGCTGGTGCAGGCACCAGTTTTGCGAGGTCCTAACTGGTCCCTGCCTTTTCACGTTTCCTCTGATGCTTCAGATTTGGCTATTGGTGCAACTTTAGGACAAGAGGAAAATAAGCAATCCTATGCTATTTATTATATTAGTAAGAATTTTTCTCCCACTGAATTGAATTATACAGTTACAGAGAAAGAGTTTTTAGCTGTAATTTTTGCAATTAATAAGTTCAGGCACTATATTACAAAATATGAAGTATTTGTACATATTGATCATTCCGCGATTAAATATTTGATGAATAAACCAATGACTAGTGATAGAGTGACTAGGTGGTTACTATTGTTGCAAGAGTTTAATGTTACTATTGTTGATAGACCAGAGAAATCTAATGTTGTAGCAAATTTTCTTTCTAGATTAGATAATCATGGTGAAGAAACTCATGTTAATGATGATTTTTTAGATGAACATTTTTTTGCTATTTCAACATATTTAAAAACCGTGGTTTGTTGACATTACTAATTACTTGGTTACTGGGAAAACACCACCCCACTTATCCGCTCGTGAAAGGCGGAATATTATTCAGAAAATTGATGCATATTCCTAGATCTGAGGAGATCTCTTTTCCACTGGTTCAGATCTGATCATCTGTAGATGTGTAAGAGAGGAGGAAGTGTTTGACATATTGAAATCTTCTCATGATGAACCTTGTGGAGGCCACTTTTCTGATAAGCGGACTACATATAAAGTAGTGCATGTCAGTTACTTTTGGCCTTCCTTGTTTAAGGATGCCAAACAGTATGTCAGGCGATGTGATAGCTTTCAATGAATGGGCCAGCCTAATCAAACCAATGAAATGCCTTTATGCCCTCAAGTTATGATTGAGCCATTTGAAAAGTGGGCTATTGATTTTATAGGGTCAATAAATCCAACGTCATTAAGTAAAAAGCATATTTTGGTTTGTACAGATTTTGTTACAAAATGGGTAGAAGTTAAAGTTGTTTCGTTTGCTACAGAAAAAGTTGTTGTTGATTTTCTTTTTACTAAAATATTTACTAGATTTGGTGTGCCTAGAGAAATTGTTTCTGACAATGGTCCACAGTTTATTTCTATTCTTGTACAAGGTTTGATGGAGAAATACAAGATCTGGCACAGGAAATCCATGCCATATCACCCGCAAGAAAATGGCTAGGTGGAATCCACAAACAAAGTGATCGAGTCCATTCTTACAAAGACAGTAAACATGCATCTAAAAGACTGGGATGAAATATTACCAGAAGCATTGTGGGCATACAGAACCACTTGGAGAAATAGCAGAGGACATACACCATATGAGCTGGAATATGGCAAACAGGTTTTGTTACCAATTGAATTCCGTATCAAAACTTTTAGAACTGCAATCCAGCTAGGACTAGATCTCTTTGAGGCACAACAATAGCGTCTTCTCCAATTAAATGAGTTAGATGAATTTCATAGGGATGTTATTCAACAGAACATACTAATTAAGTAGCAACACAAAAGGTGGCATGACAAGTCTATTCAGAAAAAGCAATTCCAACCAGGTGATTGGGTGCTCCTTTATGATTGTAGATTTAAAAAATTTAAAGGGAAATTCCACACACGTTGGATGGGACCGTATGAAGTGATCCGAGTATTTGAGAATGGAGCAGTAGAAGTTAAAACTATTGATGGACAAAATTCAGTATTCCTGGTAAATGGACACAGATTAAAGAAGTACTTTCAGCCACTTGCCAGGAAATATTTTACACAGCAATTCCAACAGCAATTCGGGACAGTAGTGGTGAATGGTAATACCAAATTTTTGAAACTATGATTTCTTCTTCTTGAAAAAAATAATAAATAAATAAAAGAGATTTTTTTTTTTAATAAAAAAAAAAGTAAAGAAAAAAAAATTTCCTGTAATTATGAAAATCAGTTCGCTGACATGATTGCAGAAGGATCAACCTGAAAACCAGCTTGCTGGCAGGGAGATAAAAAATTTCTAATAAAAATGGAATGTTGCATGATTTTTTAGATATGCTAGCAACCACCAAGTAAAATCAGGTTTAGAAGAACCAACCTTTATACAATTGGGGTAATTAGGATGGATATTTTTATTCAAGTAACGCTTAATTCTCGCTGCAGTTATTTTTCTTGCACCAGTGCAGGCAGACCTTCCAGAAATTTGTTTGCCTTTCTTCATATCCCATTTCGTAATATTCCCTCAGTTTCTTCTTCAATCCAAAATGATTATCCTTCCCATATTCTTCCAATTTACCATATCCGTTTCGTAAAATCCCACTTTACCCTTGAATTTTTTTTTCCTATCCCACTTTTGTTTATTCCCTCTTGTGGTACTATTCCTGGAATCCCTGTAACAAAATTCCTTCCCATTCCTAAATTTCCTTTTTCCCACTTCTTTATTCCCTCATGAATTGCAGGCTCTCGCGTCCAAAGAGCAAAGAAATATGCTCTAAAATATCAAGAAAGGGCGAAGAAAATTTCCAGTATAAATTGAGGAAGTCATGTTGAAAGTATAGCCTATATTTTATTTAAATTTCCTGTTCTTTTTCAGATACTATTCTTGCACCAGTGCAAGCACGTTGTCCTATATAATAAGTGAAATCAGAATGGTATCAGCAAGATGGCATAAATTAAGCGGTACAAGCAGAACGGTGCAAGCATGCACCTTGTTAGAAATAGAGTACAGTTTGTTCTCTTCATAGCATATGTCATAGGAAAGTGATTATCATGAATTTTTATGGGAAATTCTTTCACTTAGTCGAGAAGTACTTGTGACTATCATATTAACTAAGAGAAAATTTAAAGTACATGGTGTTTTTAAGTTAAGAATCATGATCATTTTTAATGAATGCTAAAGCTTCTTTTTTTTTAATTATGAAGGAGTGTGGAACTGCTTTAACCATTGCTTGGATATAATTACTGTAATATTTCAAATTAGTAACAACTACACTATTGGGAATATCTCAAGATATTACCAATGTGGAGATCAATAATTCATAAATATGAGCTGGAAATAGCAGTGAATACATTATTACCAAGAATGTCGGAAGATCCACGTAACCATTACATTAGATTATAGCAGTAGAAATGTATACAAGATCTTGAGGAAATGATCTCTCAAGCTAGGCAATGCAGCCTCAATGAAACATATACATGAAAAATGGAGAAATACTGCTATACAAAAGAAGCCCTGGCTATGACAGCGCAGTCTATAAAGGAGGACTGCTGCAAAATAGTGTCAATACACAAATGTGATAATATACAGCTCAAATACAATTGTGGGAGCAAGATATCAATCCCTGGAAACAAAAATGCACAATCCTTGAAAGGATTGGCTAAAATAAGCACAAAATGGAAAATCTGCAGAAATGCCAGAGTTGCTGGGCAGCAGCTGCAACTCAAGAACTGGGAATGGATGTAGATATTTGATGATGCTGCAAATGATGGTTGAATCTCATCCAAAGGATCTCTCAGGTGAAAGGCTAATCCAATCCCTAAAGATCTCACCCTCCAAAATAGTGGAGCAATTCCCCACTATAAGTGCACTCAGAAATAACGCATTCAAGATAAGGGATTGCGCTGTTGGTGAAGGGAAGTGCTTGGCCTGATGCCAATGATCTGCAATAAGCTCCAAAATATCCCTAACTAACCTCCCAATGGAATAGAATCTCCCTCCTCTAAAAGATGAGCCAAGGAGATGGTGTTGTGGACTTCCCCACTGCAACACCCTGCAACACAACCCAGCTCTCAACAGAAACTGCGCTATAGCTGAAGGAGGATGCTTTGGCCTTGAGCCAAGATATGTGGAGAATGAATAAAAATCCCTCAAGAGGCCTCTCAAGAAGGTGAAGAAATCCTAAATAGGAATTCCCCCGACAACTTTGCTAAACAACAAAATAATGCACAATGTCTGCATAGACATTGAAATCAATAATCCAATTCATGAATATCAATGGCTGCCTTGCCCTCCTTTTAAACAAGTGAAATATATCTCTCCATGGATCCCACTCGTTAGGTTTTCCTCCACCAAATATCCTCTTCCTCATTCACACTGCGTTGTCTTCTAAAGTGATCCACTCCTCCTATGGCAACGATGTTGACTTGGTCAAGCCTGACCTTGTCTTCATGCAATTTGTCCCCTTTCACACATGAGGGTGTGAAATCCAGTTCTTATTTCTATCCCTTTTCACATGTGAGGGATTTTATTCAGGTTTTCCATAAGCATGGGCCTCCTTACCCATTTATTTAGCTGTTAGGTGATAAAATCAAAACTTTAATATTCCATTTAGCTATGTGCTAAAATGGGAATATTATAGTCCTCCCCTCCCAAATGTTGCTTGTCCTCAAGCAACTACAAGGATAGAACTGGAAAATATCCACCCAAGGCATGGAGTCTAAAATGTTTTGAGAAACATCTTCCCTAAATGGATCCTCCATCCCCCAAGCAATCATCCATACAAAGTGAGTTACCTCCCAACATGGAAACTCCTAACAATCATCTTCCACCTTTGGCTCCTACAATATAGGTGGGCTGAAAATCTGATCTTGGTAAAAAAAATAGCCTATCCCATGTTGTCCTCGTCTCCACTTAGGATAAGTGTAGAATATATGTTGATATTGGGCTGCAATAATATTTCCCTCAAGTGGTAAAATGAAGACTAGACCTCCAAGGATCTCTTCTCCAGCGTTATGAAACATGTTGTCCCAATCCATCTCATATGTGATGAGTTGGAAGTCACCATCATATGGAATCCAATCAATCATATGGCCCACCTCAAATGGAAACAAATGTTTTGCTTTAGTGGCCACATGTCCTCTCATGCTCCCATTAGAACATGCAATGCAAATAATGTGGGATATTTCTCCCCCAAGGGACACATCCAACCAATGTGTCATTCCCCAAATCATGCCCTCAACAAACATAAAGACAACAACAAAATAATGAACCATCATGAGAACCATGCTTGTTGTCATGTGTGGCAAGGGAGAAGGACAATGGTCCCTCAATTGTAACCAATGCAGTTTGACCCTTAACTGAAAAAGAGTATGACAAAAAGTGCGGCCTCTCAACCACTTTCTTGTTGTCCTACTCTCCTCAAATGTATGGAGAAGGTGAATGATGTATGGTGCAAGGTGAGTATGTCATCCCAAATAAATTTCCTCCCAAATTCCTCCTAGGGAGTGGTCACCAATAGTGCTCATGGCCTCAAGTAGACCATGGGGTCTAGAAAAAAGAATTCGCCTCCTTGGAGAAAAATCCTGTACACATATGGTTAAGGGATGAATATACAAATCATCATGAAAATAAACTATACCCTCACCATAAGTTTTTCTCATGAAAATGGAGTGGATCAAAAATGAGTCTCCTCTCATCCTCAAAGAGAAAAGACGTGGCTGTGCTAACTCCTCCAAAGAGTTATGTATCTCCTTCATCTGCACATGATCTATGCATCTCCTCATATGTTGATCTATCAATATCATGCAAGCCAGATGATCCTGGGAATACTCCACCAACAACCCGAAGCTCCAACATGGATCTCTCCTCCATAGTGAAAGCGTTGATGATTCCTCATGAAGGACATTTGTCATATGGTCATCTCCTTCTTTGACATTTCCCATGCCAAAGATGCAATTTGGAAGGCTGCTATCCTTCCCCTGCTGCTTCTGCCACAACACAAAATCTGAAAAGAGAGTGGGTGAAAATGATGTTGAGAGAATTTCTCTCTCCTCCTTAAGTCTACCCAAGACTCTCAGCACTGTGAAGTTATCTCCCAAGGTTTCCACTCTCCTGAAATCAATGAGTGGTGCTCTAACATGTGAAGCATCCATCCTCCTTTGTTGGTCCAGTGGTCTCCCCGGCAAAATGTCTCCATGCAATGAGACATCATCATCAAGAGGTGACTGCATATGTGAATGAAAAAATCTGTCTATGCTTCCACTGTGCAATCCAATCACCTTCCTAGCTGCATCAACCTCCAGAAATGAATAGGGATGTGTACTCTTCATCTCATGATGCTGGGTCTTCTCCCTATCTCCTCCTTGTTTCTCCAAGGTTCCACACCTCCTCAACAATGGCACATGTAAAACATGAGTTGTGCCTTGATCTCCATACATGAGATCCTAGGGACTTCCTTGCAAGGATGCAAGAATCCCTCTACTTGGAGCAAGAGCTCCTCCTTCCTCTGCATGAGGCACTAGATAACCTCTAGATGGCACAGCGCTATTGCCCTCAACTTCCTGGACATAAATGGGCAACCCTCCAGTAATGTTGCTGCAAATATGGAATCTCTCCCAAGGTGGAAGTAATTCCTGACCATCAAAGGTCAAGGAGTATCCCCTTTTCACCATGATTGTGCCATTTCCTACTCTTGCAACATCATACAATAAATGAGAGAAAATCTACTCTTGATCTCCCAAGAATAACCCCAGCAACAAATGTTTTTGTTGCTTCCTCATGCTCTCATCATACAAGATATGTGATGAGGACATAGTGTATGATACGAATGTTGCATCATCACTATGCAGCCATACTCTTTGCTGCTCCATGATGCCAGCATCTTGCCACATCTTCTTCTTGGTACTCCTCCCATGGGGGCTACCATCATCCCAAATCATATTCCTGCATTTCATGGGATCTTGAAATGCAATCTTCCCAAGGATCAATTTGACTCTATAAGGACCCAAATAGGTGGTAGGAAAAAACCTCCCATCATGATGTGCATGGCTCAAGGAATGACCAACACAGTCATGAGAGATGTTATCCATCCGAAGATGTCCTCCATCTACTATATGTTCCTATGAGAAGGGAAGAACCTCCTCAAACTGTTGAAGATCCTTGCACTCCATGATGTGTGGGAGTGCACCTCCATTGAAATCTCTCCTTGAGATCTCATCCTCATGCATGGTCCTCCAAAACCAAAGGGGTCTTGGATCTGCTGCTAGTAGAATTCTCTCCTTGAGTTGTGGCATGCTCATTGAGAGAGTGTCATCTAGAGAGGAGAAAGATTTTCTTATCTCTAGATGTCTACTCCTCCTTACTGCTTCCTTAATGAAGTTGTTCTTCAAGTGCTCACATGAGGACTGGCTCATCTTTTCTCCATCACTTCTTTTGTCTAGTGCAGTGCTATTCTACTGCTCTAGGTCAACTTCATGCAATGATGTAGACCCATTCAAAGTGTTTTCTAAAATTACAAGAGATGTATTTTTAATCATACCTTGGTGAAATGTGGAAGCTCCTTGCAGAGTTGCAAGAGTTTCCTCCTCACAAGTGTTGGCCTCCCAAACTGTTGAAGATGAAGGCTGCTCCTCCATGGTCTCAACAGTGTTGGTACATGCCTCATCAACTAGTGGTGAGGGATCCTCCCTCATTTTTCCAAATCTCCTGATCATTCTTTGAGAAAACTCAGCAAGAGTTGAAACCCTTGCATGGCTTAGATGGCTAATCCACCAAATATTTGCTTCACCTTCAAGGTGCAGCACTACAACTTCTACAACCTCTCTATCTAATATAGGATGTAGCAGGAAGAAAGTCTCTATTTTCTTCATCGAAACCTCTGCTGCACATGTGAGTGATCCATCAAATGTGGACAACAAAAATATATTGTCTCTCATCATCCCATAGTTGTGGGGTCTTCTTTCTTCTTTATGCTAAATAAATTGTGGAAAAGCTAGAGTCTCTTGGAAGGATCTAGGTTTAGCTCAGTATTCAGCCAGGTACTCACTTAGAATTTCTAATTCCAAGTTTTCTTCATTCTTCTGTTCTTCTTCTTTGTGAGACTAGGAAGTGCATGGTCCTTCCTCTTCTCCTCCTTCAATTTTCTTGACCTCCTTGGAGAGGTCTCCTCTGGATCTGAAAATAGATGAGAGTAAACTCATCTTCTTCATCATCTTGATATTATTTGGCTGAGACTCACGGGATGAGCCATAGATCATGCTCTGATACCACTGTAATATTCCAAATTAGGAACAGCTACATTATTGCGAATATCTCAAGATATTACCAATGTGGAGATCAGCAATTCATAAACATGAGCTAGAAATAGCAGTGAATACATTAATACCAAGAATTCCAGAAGATCCACATAACCATTACATTAGATTATAGCAGCAAAAATGTATGCAAGATCTTGAGTAAATTATCTCTCAAGCTAGGCAATGCAGCCTCAATGAAACATATACATGAAAAATGGAGAAATACTGATATACAAAAGAAGCACTGGCTATGACAACGTAGTCTATAAAGGAGGACTGTTGCAAAACAATTTCAATACACAAATATGGCAATATATAGCTCAAATAAAATTGGGGGAGCAAGATCTCAACCCTTTGAAACAACAATGTACAATCCTTGAAAGGATTGGCTGAAATAAGCACAAAATGGAAAATCTGCAGAAATGCCATAGTTGCTGGGCAGCAGCTGCAACTCAAAAACTTGGAATGGATGTAGATAGCTGATGATGCTAAAAATGATGGTTGAATCTCATCCAAAGGATCTCTCAGGTGAAAGGATGATCCAATCCCTGAAGATCTCACCCTCCAAAATAGTGGAGCAAGTCCCCACTGTAAGTGCACTCAGAAATAACGCAGTCAAGAGAAGGGACTGCGCTGTTGGTGAAGGGAATTGCTTGGCCTGATGCCAATGATCTGCAATAAACTTCGGAATATCCCTCACTAACCTCCCAGAGGAATAGAAGTTCCCTCCTCTGAAAGATGAGCCAAGGAGATGGTGTTGTGGAGTCCCCCACTGCAACGCCCTGCAACACAGCCCAGCTCTCAACAGAAATTGTGTTGTAGCTGAAGGAGGATGCTTTGGCCTTGATCCAAGATATGTGGAGAATGAAGAAAAATCCCTCAAGAGGCCTCTCAAGAAGGTGAATAAATCCTAAACATGAATTCCCCTAGCAACTTTGCTAAACAAAAAAAGAATGCATAATGCCTGCATAGACAATGAAATCAATAATCCAATTCATGAATAACAATGGTTGCCTTTCCCTCCTTTTAAACAAGTGAAAGCTCTCTCTCCATGGGTCCCACTCATTAGGGTTTCCTCCACAAAATATCCTCTTCCTCATTCACACTGCGTTGTCTTCTAAAGTGATCCACTCCTCCTATGGCAACGTTGTTGACTTGGTCAAACCTGACCTTGTCTTCATGCAATTTGTCCCCTTTCACACATGAGGGTGTGAAATCCAGTTCTTATGTCTATCCCTTTTCACATGTGAGGGATTTTATTCAGATTTTCCTTAAGCATGGACCTCCTTACCCATTTATTTAGCTGCTAGGTGATAAAATCAAAACTTTAATATTCCATTTAGCTATGTGCTAAAATGGGAATATTACAATTACCCTTTCCGCCATAATCCCAAATGTCCTTCATTCGTAATGATTACCTCACCTAGCCATTAGAAACGCCTCCGCAAGTACCAATCCGGCATGATCTCAAAGATGTCGCATATTCACGGCTATCTTAGTGGAATAAATGGGTGATAGGATGGAAGGGATGGTGGACAGTTGGATCTCCATCTATAAGAACTAATTTTCCTGGTGTTGCATGTAAAATTTTTTGATTATTCATAACTGTTAAGCAGCGATGCCACCTGTTCGAAGTGAACCCTCCTCTCAATATGGTAGAACAAACTGCTGAGTTTCGCAATAGTCTTGCACTATTGCGAGACTCAGGCTTCCTTCAATTTTTGCAAAAGTTTGACGGGCATGATCATGAAGTGGCCCTACAGTTTTCTTGAAGTTTCAAGAATGGCCGAGTACAAATCAGGCGTCTAAAATTTAAAGTTATGGAGGAGTTTACAGCAACAGCAACAGGTTTGGAGAGTACTAGTGAGCAATATTTTAAGAATTAGAAACTCGATAAGAATCGGTGGCAGCGTTTTGTCATCGATTAGAACATGAAGGTAGATTGGAAGAAAGGAATTCTGCATAGTGCCCTACTGGGATAGTGGCGAGACCTCCTTTTCATCCTACAAAAATTTGTAACCTGTGAGGGAAGTTACTCCCTCACTTTTGTATACCATTTCAGGATGTTGTAGCATTTCGAAGGCGACTGGCACATCCCGTGGCGGATTGATTTTGCCTATTTTTTGCTTAAAATTTTGGAAAAAATGGCCAAAGGTGTGCAGGATGCATGGGAAAACCAGGCCGACAAGAAATTATATCATCACGGTCTGATAAAAAATTTGGTCCAAAAACAATCAAAGATTAAAGGCATGACCTGGGAGGTGCTATTAAAATAGCTGCATAAAAATAAAGTTGCTGGAAAGGAGACAGAGGACCCCGCCAGCACAAGCAAGGGTCCGAGTAAAAATGAAAAGGGAAGTCCTTCTTGCACTAGTACAAAAAGGAAACGACCTGGGAAATCAACAGAAGAAAAGGGCCCATCTCCAAACAAAAATAAGACAGCTAGTGCACCAGTCAAAGAGACTCCTTCTTCAACACCAGCACAAGCACAGACCCATGAAGAAGATAACCTGTCAGTCCTTGCGGACGCAGCAAAATCTGTGGAAGTTGAAGATGACACTCTGTTGGCCGATTTTATTAAGAAGGCTCAGAAAAAGAATAAGGAATCTAGTGCAGGAGAGGAACCACAGTCCCCATGGGACGTTGAATCCACTCCTGCACTAGTGAAAGAAGTAGTGCAAAAAGAAGAAGAAGAAGAACTGGAAGAGAAAGAAGAAGAAGAACAAAAGTTTGCCGAATCCATGAGGGATACTAAGGTCCCTGAGGAAAACACATCCCCTGTTGAGATAGAAAAAGAGGAAGATTTGATAACTCTTGCTGCTCGGATAGTTGAACTAGACCTTCAAGTACAGAACTTAGAGCAGCTCATAGCTAAAGCGTAAGAGGATAAAGAACAGAGTAGAGAAGAGTTAACGGCGAAGATCCAGAAAAAGAAAGGAGAAGTTAGGGTTTGGAAGTACAGTGCTACGCAATTTTTCAGACAACTTAAAAAGGTGACAAAGAAATTGAAGAACATCAGAAAGAAGAAGTCTGAAACATCGCAGACTGATGATAGTATGCCAGAGTAGGAGTGAGCTAGAATGCTCAAATTTTTGAAGGTTTTTTGCAAAGGTAAAGAGTTGTGTGAGGACACACAACAGCTTAGGGATGGGAGGATGTTAGCCCCCTATTTTTCTCTATTTTTTCCATTTTCCCGTTCCTAAACCATAACCATTTACCTCTGTTTTACCTCTTTTATGCACCCTCATCTTGCACCAGTCTAAGCACGGTGACATATTTCATATAAACTTCATTTTTCATATTTTTAATTCAACTTAGCATTTATTAATCATTTATTACATGGTTTCTTACTTTTAATCACTATTTGTAACTTATTGATATCTCCTATGTTTGTTTGGTAGTTAGAGCACTTACCGTGACAGCTAATCCTAGTGAAGGATCAGATCTTGCACCATTTCCAGCACAACAAATCTTTGAAGCAGATCCGAACCTCCTTGATCACCACCTTTCCTTGAGCCACTTCATCCACGACAGCAGAGTGATCCAAAGGCAGCCGAGACCAATCCGTGAAGGGCGAAAGCTGGTTAGCTATGACCAGTTCTGCTAACTACCTAATTTGAAGACGGAAGCTAAAATTTGTGTTTTGTATGTAATCAGTTAAAGGATATATTTTGGCCTTTGGCTAAAGGGCTATATAATGTAAAATGTAAATAAGAAGATAGGAGGAAGTTTTTATATTAGAGGAGAACAGGAACACAACCGAGAGGCGGTAGCGGGTCTTTGTATTTTTTTATCGCCTAAATCTGGGTTGGACGATGCCTTAATGTATGCACTTTCCTCAGTAAATTAATAAAAGGAGCTCTGCCTCATGTTTCAAAAATTATGCTTCTATATTGAGTTGATGAATTAATTAAAGTACTAAGCAGCATTTCCATTTAAAAGGGAAACGTGTTGGTTGGCTAGGGCCCAGCCAACCCAGCACGTTTACCCCATCTCGTGTTTTCTTGTAATTTTTGTTTACCTTGTCAAGTGTGATTTAATCTTAAGCACATGTATTCCTGTCTAAGTGAAAGCGGATCTGTTGTGTGAAGTAGATAACTTTTATTTTCCTGTAATTTATGTTCCTGCACTTGATTTCAGATTGGTTTTCTCAGCCTAGTCCAAGTAGGAGAAATGAACTTTCACCAGTGCACGTTGTTGTGATACCTCTTTTTCTGCAACTCTGCTTGATTGATTTTCCTGCTTGCTCTAAGCAGGAGAAATGAACCTGCACCAGTGCACGTTGGTGTGATGCAGTAAACTTTCTTAATTTAACTTCCTGCAACATTTTTTCTTTAATCAAATGCTTATGACAGGATAACTATATATATTGATTGTTTCTTTATTTATACACTTTTTTAAGATCAGAAACATTCACTTTTTATGTGTGCAATTTGATTTAACAGCATAATAGCACTTGCAATAATGAAGCACTCATTTTAAGAATTAAATGCTAAGTGCAGGAAGCTCTGATCCGGTGCAAGAACTAGTTTCTTGCTATAGGATCCGAGTGATTTAAGCCTGGAAAATTTCGAGCCCTTGCATGAAGTAAAAAGCCTTTAGTAAAGACACCAATTATACCTTCTGCATAAATCTCTGTTCCTGCACTAGTGCAAGTAGACTACAAAATTGCAGGAAATATTAGTGCAGAAGGAAATCTTTAAAGGAGAAAATTTAAGGGCCCATTTGATGAGACTGATAAGTGTCTATAGTAAAGAAAAAAAACACACTCAGTATTTAACCAATAATCAGCTGGAGTGATCGCATTTTTTGCAAATGCATTCTTTCTTGTTCCAGTCTTAGATTATTTTTGATGGTTCAAGTTGTCTTTCTTTTCTCTTTTTAATTTGATTTTGCAATCTTTCTCTTAACAAAAGTAGGGATTTACATTAGGAAGATTCATACCATCTCTAGCATTTCCTGTGCTTCGCCTCTAATTTTACGAATCCCTCGGGTTGACAAATTAAGTGATGAGGAGTTTGCTTAAGTGTAATTCCTGCACCCAACAGTAAGGAAGCCAATGCTTATTAAAACATGATTAAAATCCCTCAAATGTGAGAAGGAATAATCATAAGAGCTGGATTTCACACCCCTACGCATGAAATAAGACATTTTCTTGGAGACAAGGTCAAGTTTGACCAAGTCAACAGCACTGGGAGAGGAGGTGGAGAACACTTTGATAGACAGCGCAGTATGAATGGTAAGAGGGCTATATGGTGGAGGAAACCCTAATTAGTGGGACCCATGGAGATAAGGCTTTCACTTGTTTAAAAGGAGGGCAAGGTAGCCATTGTTATTCATGATTTAGATTATTGATTTCATTGTCTATTCAAACTTTTTGCATTCTCGTGCTGCTCAGTAGAGTTGCAGTGCTGCTTAGCACATGGCATTCTTGTTTAGGAATTCCTTATCCTTTCAAGAGAGGCCTCTTGAGGGAGTTTCTTTTAATTTTCTCCACATTCAGGCTTAATTCCAAGCATCCTCCTTCAGCTACAACGTTATTCCTGTAGCAGGAAACGTTGTGTTGCAGGGTGTTGCAGTGGAGGTTATACAACACCACTTCTGGAGATATTTTTCATAGGAGGGAGTCTCCTTACATTTTGAGGACCAGTGAGGGAGAATTGAGCTGATTCCCATCATCTTTGGAATCATGCCAACCATTTTTCATCTCCTACAGCACATTCCCTCTCATTAACTGCGTTATTTTCATTGAGTATCTGCAGTGAGGGTTGCAGTATTGGTTTGGAGGGTGAGATCTTTAGTGATAGGATCAGACTTTCACTTATAATATCCATTGGAGGAGGTATACTGATATTTTTCATCATCTTTAGCCTTCTCTATTCATTTCTAGTTTTGAGCTACAGCTGCTACCCTGCAACTCCGACATTTTTCCATTTTTGTATATCTCAGCCAATCCTTCTGAGGATTGATGTATTATTGTTTTCCGGGGTTGAGAGCTTGCTCCCCCTCATTTATTGAGCCATAAATTTTCATATATTTCTATTATTATTCATTATGATGCAGTGTCTCCAATAAACTTCATCCTTTGTAATATTCCAAATATGGAACAGCTCAGCAAGCCTGCTGAAATAACGCACTTCTGAGAATACTGTGCATAGAAATGATTTTACAGCTCCTGGATCCCTTATATCAGCTCATATAAGATCTAAATCCAAGAGGAGAGCAAAAACAAATCAGACTAGGTGGGTTAAACAGATCTCCCCAAAACTAGTCTAGCTGAAAATCACCCGAAGAGAGGGGTTGCAGCCATATGCAAAGGACTGCTTCAGAAATAATGCAGATCCACTGAAGCACATTAGGAGGCTGATATGGAGGTTTAGAAATCATATTTATAACATCTAATCATATGTACATTACATCCCATACATTTTACAAGAGAAATAATGAGACAATACCGGAAAAATCCTCAGAAATGAAGTGCTACAATCATAAGAAAAGACTGCATAACCATGACAACGTTATTTTTAGGGGCTGAAGTAGTAGTTTATTAATATTCAGATCTAGAGAAGATATGTACATAAAAATTTAGATCTAATACAGATCTGTGTACAAGAAATGTTGATCTATACATTCCCCTTGGGGTTTTGTGCAAAACATGAAGCACAAAGAGTAGATCTGAGATCTAAGGTTGCATATCTGCAGAATGATTTAGAAATTTATGAATAATAAAATGGAATATCAGATCATATCTGAAACAAACATGGATTGGATGTCCAATCCATGGATCACCACAGTGAGAGGCAGGATCCTAACACCGGAGATCTCTCCTCCAAAATGCAGACAAAACACCCTGCAACTTCTCCTTTGCAAATAACACAGTCCAGGGAGAGGAACTGTGTTGTAGCCTCTGAGAATGGTTGGGCCTGCTGCCAAGATTTGGATCTGAAGCACAATCAGCTAATGAACTCTTCCAGGAGGTTAAAAGACACACTCACTGCGAAGAGCCACTAGTATAAGCTAGATCTGAGCAGATCTAGTGTCCTCCACTGCTGCAACTCACAAGGAAAACCCAACCCTCAACAAGATCAGTGCTATAGGTGTAAGTTGAAGCTTGGCCTGAAAGCCTAATGTGTAAAAGATAGCACAGGTCTCCTCCAAGAGTTGCTCAAGGAAGGTGGGATTCCTGAACAGGAAGACCCAACAATGGATGTCTGAGCAAACAATACCTTCAGAAATAATAATCTTCAAAAACCTTCTCTTGTTTCTCTCCTCCTCCTTTTATAAGATAGGAGTCTTTCCAAACCCTAAACCACTTCATTAGTTTAGCTTATTTCACATTTAGAGTCTCCTTCTAGAACTGCGTTGTCCCTCAAAGAGGTTCAATGCATCTAGACTGCGTTGTTGACTTGGTCAAATTTGACCCAGTATTGTGATTTAAACCCATTCACACCTACAAGAGTTTATTTACATAGCCTAGATATGTCTCTGTTCACATAGGCATTGATTTATTCTTGGTCTTCAGGAGTTTTACATGTCCTCCTTTAAAATTGATTCATCAATCATGAAATGAAAGACAAATAAGGAAAATATTCCTATTAGCTGCAAGCTAATTTAGGAATATTACAGTCTCCCCTCCCAAATGTTGCTTGTCCTCAAGAAACTGCAAGGGTGCTGCAAAATCTCCCCTTCTCTTCTTGTGGCCTTTTCATCCAATAGTCTCCACGATTGTTCTGAATTTTCTACAATAGTTCTGTCTTCCAATGGTCCCTCCTCAATGTGCAGGTTGGCCTTTGGTGAATTAACCCAATGGCTCTCATCATGAAGAAAAGGAAGGTCTATGTAGAAACCCTCTTGCTGATCCATGGCCTCCTCAAGAAAGAAGTGATGAAAATCATGGGGAATTTCATGATTCATGAAAGACTCCCATCTCTATGCTATCATCCAAATGAATTGGATTACCTCCCAGCTTGGCAATCCATAGAAAAACTCCTCCCCAATACATATGAGAGGCATGTTCCCAACAAACATATGGCTCACTCTACAAAGAGATAAGTGATCTATCATAGTGGCCATACAATATCTCATGCTCCCATTGAAGCATGCAATGCAAAAAGATTGGGAAGCCCCTTCCCCCAAGGACACATCCCACCAATGTGCCTCTTCTTCAACCATGTTCCCAAGAGTAAGAACATTTTCATCATAAGGAATCATGATCAGAATCATGCTAGTTGCCATGTATGATAAATTAGAAGGAATATGTTCCCTCATGTGCAACCAACGCAGTTTTATCCTTAACTTCCATAGAGTAGGATCTGACAAGTGCCTTCCCCAACACTTGTTTGTTGCCTCATCCCTTCTGAATGCTTGGAGAAAATGCATCATATTTGGTGTAAAAGAATCACACCATGAATAATATAATAGCTTGCCAAGATTCTCCAAGGAATGACTTGCATCATCATGGTTCATGGCCTTGGGTATCCCATGAAACCCCTCATAAATAGTGCCCCCTTTTGGAGCAATGTTCTGCAAATAAGTGTTAGAAAAATATAAGCATATAGGAGATACATGATGATATTCAGAAAGACAAGACTCTTTATACACTTGTTTTACATTAGTGAGGTGACTCATGGATGAGTCCCCTCTCACACTCAATGAGTAAGGAAGTTGGAATGATGGCTCTTCCCAAGAGCTATGTTCCTCCTCATCTACCAAGTAATCCATGCACATATTCATATGAGAGTGAACCTCTTCCTTGAAGCCTTCCCATATGAAACCACCCAAGAGAGTATGATATTCTCTAATGAAACCAGTGGGTTTGGAAAGCAGGATCTCATAGGTGGCATCTAGTAGTCTCTCCTTGACCTTGGAGTCACTAACTAAGAGAATAAGATTATAGAAATAGATGACTCCATCATCACCTTGAACCTCTCATCCACTACTTCCCCATAAATAACCCCACATGTGAAAATGTCCTTGGAGTATTCCATCATGAGTTGGGACTCCCAATAAGGATATAGGCTCCCCAAAAATAATAGCACTGTAGAAGTCTGAAATGTTGCCTCTGTCACATCATGGCTCCCTCATTTGACATTATTGATGTCAAAATCACATGTTGGAGCTTCATAATATCCCTTTTTCTTCCCCATTTGTTGCTGATCTTGCTGAAGACAAGATTGAAACATATGGAAATCAACTTCCCCTCGAAAAGTCCTTGTCTTCCAATACTTCCTCATTTTGGCCCATGCATACAATATGGTTAGCACCCCCTTGCCATGTTCATAAATCTTATTTGTGAATGAAGAAATCATGGGCTGCCCCAAAGATATGGAGTTTCCATGTGTCCTCATGCTCCTGCCATCATAGACTTCTAATTTCTCTTCTCTTAGCACAGATAGCTGAGTGGGAGTTAGCAATGTCCCTTTCAGGAAATTTCTCATCTCTCTTCTGACTTCATGAGAGATTTTTTGCACTGTGCTATCTTCTCCCAAGGCTCACTCCTTATCCAAGTATTCATATGCTTCCCATAGTTGAGAGAACACTTTAGATTTTCTCCCATCAAGAGGTGCCCCTGGTAAAATACCTCCTTGCAAAGAGGTGTCAAGGCATAGAGTAGAATGTGGATATAGGTAGACATATTTTCCCCTACCTTTATTGCATAAGTCCTCTTGCCTTCTTTGTACTTCCAAGATTTGAAACAGAGAAGGATCCATGCTCTTCATCTTGTGATTCCCTTCCTCCTCTTTTCCTCCTTCTATCTTCAATATCTCATCATTTTAAAATGATGGTACATGTTGCTCATGTGTTATGCCAAGAGCTTTATGTGTGAGACCTTGTGGAACTCCTTTCAAGTGTGCAAGAGTTTCTCTCCTTGGAGAAAGTGCTCCATTCTTCTCTTCATGAGGTGCTTGATGTGCCATTGTCATGACTGTGTTATCTCCTGCCTTCCCTTTCTCCTCTTCAATAACTAAAATTGTGGCATCATCAACAAGAGACCTTAGATCTTGGTCATCTAGTGAAGGAGGAATCTCCATGTTTTCCCTTTAAGAAGAGAATCCTTAATCCAAAGGAGATCTTGCCCTTGGAAAGGAATCAGAAAAAATTACACCTTCTTCCATGGTCTTCATAAATGGATTTGGATTCATAGACCCTTCCAACTCATGCAAAATATTTGCCTGATATGGTTTGATAGTGTCAATAGAAGATGTTACACATGGAGCTTCATCAAACCTTTCCATTAATCTTTCAATAAACTTTACATAAGTATGTGTATTTTCATTCCTTAAGGAAAAATAATCAAACAACCACCAAGCATATGCTTTACCTTCAAAATGCAGCGCTGCTACTTTGATGGCTTCAATCTCTGAAACTTGGTGTTGTTGCAAAATGTTGTCTAGCTCCTCCACCCAAACCCTAACTGGACATTCAGGTGATCCATCAAAGGTAGATAGATAGAATCTACCCATACCATGCTGCTCCTTCTTTAGGCCTTTTCTCTCCTTGATCTTGCATAACCCTTGGAAGTTCAAGTTGTCTCTGAACTCCTTGGATTGATCTTCATACTCCTGCAAACACTCTCTAAGAGTCTCCTTCTCGGTTACACCTCCTTTCTTCCTCTTCATGAAGAAATCACAGACAAAACACTGAATATTTGGTGATATGGCTGAGTGAAAATATCCATAATATGAGGATTCATAATTTTCCTCATGTATATATCTTGTAGATCTGATCGAAAGATCTTCCTGCTCTAGAAACTTTCTAGGAATTTCACTGCTCTTTCGCTCTTCTTCTTTTTCAACCTCCTTGAAGAGGTTCTTAATGGATCTGAAAATGAATGAGAGTAAACTCATATTCTTTATCATTCTGACCTTTCTCCTTTCTCTATATCACTTTTTCTTGAAGCCCACAGGCTGAGCCAAAGATCTTGCTTTGATACCACTGTAATATTCCAAATATGGAACAACTCATCAAGCCTGCTGAAATAACGCACTTATGAGAATACTGTGCATAGAAATGAGTTTGCAGCTCCTGGATCCCTTAGATCAGCTCATATAAGATCTAAATGCAAGAGGAGAGCAAAAACAAATCAGACTAGATGGGTTAAATAGATCTCCCCCAAACTAGTCTAGCTGAAACTCACCCAAAGAGAGGGGCTACAGCCGTATGCAAAGGACTGCTTCAGAAATAATGTAGATCAATTGAAGCACATTAGGAGGCTGATATGGAGGTTCAGAAATTAGATGTATAACATCTAATCAGATGTACATTACAACCCATACATTGTACAAGATAAATAATGAGACAATACCAGAAAAATCCTCAAAAATGAGGTGCTACAACCATAAGAAAAGACTGCATAACCATGACAGTGTTATTTTTAGGGGCTGAAGAAGCAGTTTATTAATCTTAAGATATAGAGCAGATCTGTACATAAAAATTTAGATCTAATAAAGATATGTGTATAAGAAGTGTTGATCTATACATTCCCCTTGGGGTTTTGTGCAAAACATGAAGCACATAGAGTAGATCTGAGATCTAAGGCTACAGATCTGTAAAATGATTCAGAAATTTCTGAATAATACAATGGCACAGAATATCAAATCTGAAACAAACATGGATTGGATGTCCAATCCATGGATCACCACAGTGAGAGGCAGGATCCTAACATCGGAGATCTCTCCTCCAAAATGCAGACAAAACACCCTACAACTTCTCCTTTGAAAATAACGCAGTCTAGGGAGAGGAACTGCGCTGTAGCCTCTAAGAATGGTTTGGCTTGTTGCCAAGATCTGGATCTGAAGCACAATCAGCTACTGAACTCTTCCAAGAGGTTAAAAGACACACTCATTGAGAAGAGCCACTAGTATAAGCTAGATCTAAGCAGATCTAGTGTCCTCCACTGCTGCAGCTCACAAGGACAACCCAACCCTCAATAGGATCAATGATGTAGGTGTAAGGTGAAGCTTGGCCTGAAAGCCTGATATGGAAAAGATAGCACAAGTCTCCTCCAAGAGCTGCTCAAGGAAGGAGGTGGGATTCCTGAACAGGAAGACCCAACAAGGGATGTCTAAGTAGACAATACCTTCAAAAATAATAATCTTCAACAACCCTCTCTTGTTGCTCTCCTCCTCATTTTATAAGATAGAAGTCTTGCCAAACCCTAAACCATTTCATTAGTTTAGCTCCTTTCACATTTAGAGTCTCCTTCTAGAACTGTGTTGTCCCTCAAAGAGGTTCAATGCATCTAGACTGCATTGTTGACTTGGTCAAAGTTAACCCAGTCTTGTGATTTAAACCCATTCACACCTGCAAGAGTTTATTTACATAGCCTAGATATGTCTCTGTTCACATAAGCATTGATTTATTCTTGGTCTTCAGGAGTTTTACATGTCCTCCTTTACAATTTATTCATCAATCATGAAATGAAATACAAACAAGGAAAAATTAATATTCCTATTAGCTGCAAGCTAATTTAGGAATATTACATCCTTTTAGCCTGCAGAAATTCCTTTGTAGCAGTATTCATTTATTTTCATGTACATGTTCCTTCGAGGCTGCATTTCCTTGCTTGAGTGATTGTTCCCTCAAGGATTTGTATACATTTGCTACTATAATATACATTTGATGGCTATTCAGATCTTCATGTATGCTGGCTCATTAAAATAACGTTGACAATCCATTTTATGTTCATACATTGCTGCAACCCCTTCATTGGGCACTTTTTCAAGAAAACTAGGTGTGGGAGACCTTTTTAACCCACCCAAAGGGATTTATTTTGAGCCTCCTCTTGGATTTCGGTCTTGGATACATTGATCTAAGGGATCTAGGTCTTGGTTTCAAATCCTGTAGTTGCCATTCTTGAAAAATGTGTTTTTCGGGCATGCCTTGCTGAGCAATCCCATTTTGTGATATTATAGTGGTATCAGAGCAACTTTCTTAGCACAGCCTGTGCTATACCTTTTTGAAGAGCCAATATATCTTTCCATGGGAGGAAAGGACTGATGAAGAAATGTGGCTAAATCGAAGACACAGAAGTAAAGGGTCCAAACCCTTTATCGGAAAGCTTGCAGAGAGAAGAGCTCTCAAAAACTCTTTCTCAAGCTATGCATGAACTAAAAGGAGAAATCTGGGGGATGAAGAGGGGAATACATTCAGATCCCTTGGGAGAATCCTTACATCAAGAAAGCCACATTAATTCCTACCATGTGTGTGAGAATTCAGCCACACAACCAGATCTGCAACATTGGGACACCCCCACTTTCTTGTCAAAGAAAGGAGGGAGGGGAGGAACACCAAAGGAGGAATATCTTGGTGATTATCTCCAAGAATATGAATCTCAATCAGAGAGATTCAAGGAGCATCTCAGTTTCCCAGAGTTTTGTCAACTCAAAGAAGAGAGATCCAGTAGCTACAATAGGAGGGATGGGTGCATGCAACACACCTTGGGTAGATTCTCTCTACCTACATTTGATGGTTCACCTAGAGACCCAGCCAAGTCTTGGGTAAAGAAGCTTGACACATACTTGTAGCTGCATCAAGTATAAGAAGAAGAAGCCTTGAGGGTAGCAACGCTGCATCTTCAAGGGAAGGCTTATGCTTGGTGGTTGTTTGAGTCCTCTTCCTTGAAGGGGAGAAACATATCTTCTTATGCAAGATTCACTGGGAGATTAGTGACAAGATTTGAAGAGGAGAAGGGAGGGAAGAAGCAAAGGACATTCTCCAGCGCTGTGCAAGAAAGAAGAGATATATTTTCATGTAGAGATGAATATGAAGCAATGGCTTCCATTATAATAATTCTTGCACTTTTGCAAGGGATTCCAGAGGCTCTTCCATATGGAGGACATGAGCAACCTATGTCTTTACTGAGAGACAATGAGACAGAACAAATGAGGGGTCACATCGTTGATCCACTATCATAAGATGGGGCAAGGGCTCCAATCAGAGGCACTCTTACACCATTAAGAGGGGTCTCCAAGTTTCATGGTACTTCCACACAGCAATATGAGATGGATTTGCACAGTGGAAGAAGTCATGAAATGTTCACATCTGTTATTCACATGGGAATGAACCATGAAGCATCGTTATCCTACTGTATGCCATCCAAAAGACCACCTTAGTCAGATTTGATGAAATATTTTTCATACATGGATGTTGCTTTCATAGATCTAAAGGAGTAAGGAGAATTAGAAGACCCTGCTAATATGCTGAGAGTATGGGGGAGGTACAAAGAAAGGGAGAGAATTTTTCCTTTGACCTCATTATCTATCCTCACCTCTAAAATTGCGTTGAGAAGATATGTTGCAAGAAGAGAGAATGATACCATCATGAAGGATGAGAGGCAATAATTTAATCAGAAGACAAACTTTCTTGAAGAACACTCTTCCCTGCTGGAAGAGAGATGGTGGTCTCACATGCATGCTTTGGCCAAAACAGAGAGGCCTGGGACAAATGATAGCCTTCCATGGGAGACTAACTTCCGGGAGCTTCCTTCTTCTTTGAAGAATGAACATGAGCAAGGGGGGTAGAAAGGAAGGTTTGGAAACGTTCCACTTTGGACCTTCGGCATGGGATATGTTAAGGGGAAGGACAACAACATGGCAGATGTAATGTTCCCAAATTAGGAACAGTTACACTATTGGGAATAATCTGAATTATTACCAATGTGAAGCTTCAGAAAACCATGAGCATGGAAATTAAGATCAGCTCAAAAGATGTATAATAACATCAACCTAGCATATAAAATAACCTCAGCAGGAGTTAGGCCTATATTCGCCCTCGCGGGTGGGGAAATGCAGCAATACAGGGCATAAAACTGGAACTCTGCAATGAATAAGTTGTATAACGGTACTGTTATGATGAATAAGCTTAAATTATACATAAGATACACATAGACATCATTTTTATCTACAGCAGAAACTTTTACTTTGCTTCATGATCCGGAAAGTGGGGAAAAAGGGTATTTTATGCCCTAAAAAGGTTGTTTTCAGAAATGAGCGTAACCATAAGTAGGGAAAATGGATGGATATGATAGCTTAGGTCATGAGGGACCTATGCTCCTAATTTCAGCTCAAACTAATTCTTCTAGCTATGTTAAACAACTCCTCCTTTCCCGACTAGGCTAGAAAACCTTGATCTCCCATGACTTTGCTAAATAGAAGTTTTTGAATACTGTGAAAGCGTAATTCCCAAGATGGTTTCTATATTAAATTATGGAATAAGTCTAATATGAAGCTTATATTATTCAAATAACAGAGAAATTGAGGTTTAACCTCTTTTACATCAAGAAAAAGACACCCGGCAAGGGTTTCTAGCAATATACATGTACAAAAGGTAGAACTGTAGAAAATAATGCAGTATACAAGAAATATGAATTAAAAATGACTGAATATAACATATCAGAGCTGAATAATACAATAAATGTCCAAGGTCTCTCTCATGGGACTCCCGGAGGGAAATAAGCACCTCCTCCTCAAAGACTAGCACAAAATCAAAGGATGCAGCTCTCCTGCTGCTACTCCTGCACAAAAGACGTAGTTCAATGAAGGAGATTGCACTATAGCTGAATGTATATGAATTGACTCAATCCAAATATATAAATGAAGCTCAAATCACTCCCATTTTATCCCTTAAGCAATTTTATCTAAAGAGAGGATGGAATTCCCGCATAGGAATTCCTTGCACTAAGCAGTGCAACAACTCCGACTAAACAATTGAAGTATGCAATTGTTATCAAGAAAAAAATATCTGAATACATATATGATATCCCTTTGATGCTATGCCTTCCTTTTATCTTTTGTGAGCCTCCTCACCCCAGACCCCACACAATGTTGAGGTGACTTCTTCATGAAGCTTCCTCTTTCAAAACCGCACTGCCCTAGCTTGCTTCCCTCCTCTTGTGGCTGCGTTGTTGACTTGGTCAACTAATCCACCTTCAATGCCTCTTTTCACATTAGGGATCTTCAATCTGGTTTATATATGTGTCTTAGGCTGATCCTTGTTCACATTGAACCGGTTTGCTTAGGTGATCTCTTCTTCTTCAAGAATGCATGTTGACTTAGTCAAACTTGACTATGTCCTCATCTATTTTGCCCATGTTCACACTTGTAAGTGTAAATTTCAGCTCCTGAAGTGATCCCCTTCCTTATTAAGGTGTAAATTATTCATATTTTTATTATTCATGGGCTCCCTTACCCATTTATTCCTCTCCTAGGTGAAGGTAGCAAAATCTAATGTTCCAAATTGCTTGTTGCAAAATTGGGAACATTACAATAGATACTTCAGATGACACACCATCAGCAATGTCATTGTTGGGCACCTCATATCCTTATTGGAAATCCTAACTGTTGGTGGAATATTCCAAGGATATTCATACTTACATGATTCTTGATGACTGGTTGCATGAAGGAAGCTATTCAGTCCTTGATGGAGTGACCTATGATCATGGTAGGATCTTCTTATCTAGAGCTTCCAAGCTCAAGGAGAATTTGCTACAAATAGCTCACGAAGATTTCCTTTTCAGCCACACTTGTTCTTTGAGATCATACCACACCATCATGGAGGGGTATTTTTGGAAGGGGTTTGAGGAGGATATATATCAGCATATGAGGAGGTGCATGGATCATGTGAGGATGAGAGGGGACTCATCCATGAGCCACTCCATTTGCATGAGCAAGAAATATGGTAAGGGTATTATTTATTTGCATAATGATTTGTATGATGTATATATGCACCCCTTAACCATACATGTACAGGATGTTGCTCCAAGGAGGATCATTCTTTTTTCTAGACCTCATGGTCTACTTGGGGCCATGAGCAGTGTTGGTGACCACTCCCTAGGAGGACTTGGGGAGGAGATGTATTTTGGAGAGCATGCTCACTTTGAACCATACATCATTCACTTTCTATAAACATATGAGGAGAGTGGGACAGTAAGCAAGTGGTTCAGAAACCACACTTTTTTATCACACTCTTTTGTAGTTGAGGGCAAAACTGCATTGGTTACACTTGAGGGACCATTTTCCTTCTCCATTGCTACATATTTTAACAAGCATGGTTCTCATTATGGTTCCTTATGTTTCTTTTTTTATATTTGTTGGGAGCATGGCTGGGTTAATGGCACATTAGTTGGATGTGTCCCTTGGAGAAAAGATCTCCCACATATTTTGCATTTCATGTTCTAATGGGAGCATGAGAGAGTATGTGGCCACTACAGCAAAACACTTGTTTCCATTTGAGGTGAGCCATATGATTGATTGTATGCCATATGATGGTGACTTCCAACTCATCACATATGATATGATTTGGGCCAACATGTTTCATAACGTTGGAGGAGAGATCTTTGGAGGTCTATTCTTCATCTTGCCACTTGAGGGAAATATTAATGTAGCCCAGGATCAACATATACTCTACACATATCCTAAGTGGAGAGGAAGACAGCGTGGGGTAGGCTATTTTGTCTACCAAGATCAGATTTTCAGCCCACCTACATTGCAGAAGCCAAAGGTGGAAGATGATTTTCAGGAGTTTCCATGTTGGGAGGTAACTCATTTTGTATGGATGATTGCTTGGGGGATGGAGGATCCACAAGGGGGGATGTTCCTCAACACATTTTAGACTCCATGCCTTGGGTGGAGACTTTCCAGTTCTATCCTTGCAGTTGCTTGAGGACAAGCAACATTTGGGAGGGGAGGACTGTAATATTCCCATTTTAGCACACAGCTAAATGGAATATTAAAATTTTGTTTTTATCACCTAGCAGCTAAATAATTGGATAAGGAGGCCCATGCTTTTTAAAACATGAATAAAATCCCTCAAATGTGAGAAGGAATAATCATGAGAGCTGGATTTCACACCCCTATGTGTGAAAGAACACATTTGCTTGGAGACAAGGTCAAGTTTTACCAAGTCAACAGTGCTGGGAGAGAAGGTGGAGAACACTTTGATAGACATCGTAGTATAAATGGGAAGAGGGTTATTTGGTGGAGGAAAACCTAATGAGTGGGGCCCATGGAGATAATTCTTTCACTTGTTTAAAAGGAGGGCAATGCATCCATTGTTATTCATGATTTAGATTATTGATTTCATTGTCTATTTAGACTTTGCGCATTCTCCTGCTGTTCAGCAGAGTTGTAGTGCTGCTTAGCATAAGGCATTCGTGTTTATGAATTCCTTATCCTTTAAAGAGAGGCCTCTTGAGGGAGTTTCTATTCATTTTCTCCACATTCAGGCTTGAGGCCAAGCATCCTCCTTCAGCTACAGCGTTATTCCTGTAGCAGGAAATGTTGTTTTGCAGGGTGTTGCAGTGGAGGTTCTACAACACCACTTCCGGAGCTATTTTTTAGAGGAGGGAGTCTCCTTACCTTTGGAGGACCATTGAGCTGATTCCCATCATCTTTGGCATCACGCCAACCATTTTTCATCACCTACAGCACAGTCCCTCTCATTGACTGCGTTATTTTCATTGAGTATCTTCAGTGAGGGTTGCAGTATTGGTTTGGAGGGTGAGATATTCAGTGATAGGATTAGCCTTTCACTTGGAAGATCCATTGGAGGAGGTCTACTCATATTTTTCATCATCTTCAGCCTTCTCTATTCATTTCCAGTTTTGAGTTGCAGCTGCTACCCAACAACTCCGGCATTTTTCCATTTTTGTATATTTCAGCCGATCCTTTTGAGGATTGATGTATTATTGTTTTCCGGGGTTGAGAGCTTAATCCCCCTAATTTATTGAGCCATAAATTGTCATATATTTCTATTATTATTCAGTATTATGTAGTGTCTCCAATAAACTGCATCCTTTTAGCCTGTAGAAATTCTTGTGTAGCAGTATTCATCTATTTTCATGTACATGTTCCTTCGAGGTTGCATTGCCTTGCTTGAGTGATTGTTCCCTCAAGGATTTGTATAAATTTTCTGCTATAATATACATTTTATGGCTATTCATATCTTCATGTATGCTAGCTCATTAAAATAACATTGATACTTCATTGTATGTTCATACATTACTGCAGCCCCTTCATTGGGCACTTTTTCAAGACAACTAGGTGTGGGAGACCTGTTTAACCCAACTAGAGGGACTTATTTTGAGATTCCTCTTGGATTTCAGTCATAGATACATTTATCTAAGGGATCCAAGTCTTGGTTTCAAATCCTGTAGCATCCCTGAAAAATGTGATTTTCATGCATGCCTTGCTGAGCAATCCCATTTTGGGATATTACAATGTTAAATGTGCCAGTCACTCCTGAGATTATTGCTTCTGTGATAGAAAGACCAAGGGAGAAAGAGACTTGGTTTAAAGGTTTTAAGTTTGACATGGAACCATGTAAGGAATTCATGAAACCTGAGTATGCAGATATGGACCTGAACAATGCAATACATAGAAGCTGTATCAAGGACACCTATGCCAAGCTGTTGTTCAACATTCAAAGAAACTTAACATGTGAAGGTGGGTACCATAAAGTTTATAATTATCATTTCAACCTTCTTCTGCATTTCATAGGTATGATATCACTAGATTTTCCCTTTTACTTGCATAGGAGCCTTGCCAAAATGGTTGATAAAGTACAAGCCAAGTCTGATGGTTGTGAAATATATTTGTTTCACCATGGTTTGATAAAGTTATTGTTGTTGAATGAGCTTTAGAAAATAAGCAGGGATTGGTTTTATTTTTTTATGAATGGTTTTGAATTGGAAAACCTAACCCCAGCTAGAAACCCTAAACCTAAAGGAACTTCAACCTGTGGTTGTAAAGTCAAAGAGGTTTCTAAAGTTGAAACCAAGGAAAAAAGTTGAGGAAAGAACATAGAAGACATAAGTTCTTGTTGCAAAAACTCCAACACCTGCAAAAAAAAGGTCAAAAAGTGTCAAAGAGGAAAAACATAAACAAGTTGCTAGCAAGCAGGAAATCAAGAGAATGGCAAGAAGCCAAGCAGTGGCATCAAAGGGAAAAATAGTTGTTTCAGGTACAAAGGACAACCCAGTAATTAAAGTAAATTTAGATGACATTCTTCATGCAATTGATATAGAAGAGACACCCATCGTGCAAGTTGATTTTATTGGAGTAGATGAATACAAACAGAAAAAGGCTAAGTCAGCAAAGAAACTTGAATTTGAGGGTGAAAATGCAGCCTTTATCTTTCAATCAAGGAAGCCTTTAACTAGGCATGCTAATAAGCTCAAGGAAGGTAGCAAGGAGGTCTAAGAAACTATTTAAACAACCAGAGTCCCTGAAGAGGTGGTTGATCTCTCATCACCAATAGTGGAGCATGCAGCTAGCAAAACAATGAAGGGAAAAGAAACATGACATAATGTCAACATCTTGAGGAGAGATTAAAGATAGCAAACCAAGAGATTGTGATGATGAGAAAGAGGGACAGAAAGCATAGTACTGAAAAAACGGAGTTCAAAAGGGTGAAGGCACTTTGGGAAGGTCAAACTGTTTCTAGGTCTGAAATTCCAAGCAGTGCAGACCAGTTTTTTACATGGACAGTTCCAACCATCAAGGAAGAAAATTTTGTCAAAGTAATCAATACTCACTTAAGAGCCAGTAATAGAATATTAAGAGATCAAGTGGAGGATTTGGATCTGCAACTGAAACTAACTCAGGATGAGCTAAAAAAAAAAGGTGCAGAATGACAAATTATTAAAAGGTCAAAAGCTAAATCAAATGGAAAATGAAGAACAAACCTCATGAAAATTGTGTTTTTAGTTCATATGGTTGTTTATTTTGATGAAACTAGTGGTATTTTGAATTTTTAGCACATTTTTTGTTTGAATTTTGAATAAATACAGACAAAACTTCTCACTCAGTAGTTTCGTAGAACAAACAGTGCAAAAAGAGTGAAAAGCGCTACAAAACTATTGTAACAACTTTTTTCACCCTTTTTTATAAATTTTTGAAAGGAAAATATGCGTATTATGACCTAAAATTTCTAGGGATGTTTTGTTAAGTGAATATAAAGATAAATCTAGAAGAAAGATGCCAAAGTTTTGAAGGTAAAAGGGTTAAAAGGCCGCGCTACGAAAAACGCTACGAAATTGTTCTGTTTTGGTAGTGTAGGTCTACTTCTGTTATTTTGAAGAGTTTGATGGTGGTTTTTGACAGCTAGGACTTGGTGAGGTTTTTGAGAGGTTTTGCTTCATTTCCTAACATCAAATGAGCTCGAAGTAATGGGTTCATGACAGTCAAAGTGTCTCAAGAGAACAAAGAATCCTATGCCTAGAAAACAGGGGACAGTTTCCTAGTTTAATGGAGATCAGCATTGAGGTCATAAAGTGTTTGAGCTTATCATTTGGATTCGACCTTATGGGAATACAGTTGGAAAATGGTGTAATCTAGTTTAGATAAGGTTGTTATGAGTAGAGTTAAGGAGTTTGAATCCTATTTTTAATAGGACTGTTCATGAGGTTTGCAGTTGTCATTTTGTAATAAATACCATGTTATATCGTTACAAAAGGTGTCAAAAAGTAGGAATTCGATGTATCTAGCTGAGGATAAGGTTATCCTATATTGTAAATAATATATAAAAGATCAAGAATTCGAATATGCATGGGTTGGAAATTTTTAGCAAAAATACTGTGTTTGTCGTATGTAACTGGTTTTCAGCCTAATATAGATTTTTCTACTTAGACAACTCAAGATTTATAAAGAGTTATAGTGTGTTCTTGTTCTAATGGCATATTTTTACTATCCTATTGCAGTGGTGTTTGCTTATGTTACTCAGAATTCATTATTGATTCTTTGACTTCCTTCATAGACAAATTGACTGTGTGTTTTATAGTTTCACATGTGTATCTCAGGACTAGAAATCTGATATGCCTTGACTTCCATGCTAAGTATATTGTTTTGTTTTACTGAAGATATTTTGACTCCAAAATCCCAATGTGCACTTGCTAATGTGATTTACAACCAATATCTATCATTTATATTCTTATTACCCCACATAGAATTAGCCATCTATATTTCTATCAAAAATCATTAATCCTTGAGAGAGCCCTCTCAGGTTGAGGAGGCTAAGCCTCAATCAAAATATTGGTTTGAAACAGCTACATGATATTGATTTGATTGGCAGCCTATCAGGTTTTATTTTGTGATAACAATTTCCATGAGAATGTTATGATTGGTATGATGGTTTTGAGGTAGGTATATGCCTTAGTTTTTATATCTTCTGATGCGAGGAATCCTTGCCAAGGGATAGACTACCCAAGATGGGGGTATCATAGGAACTTGGAAGGTGAGTGACTACATGAAAGGGGATGATCATATTTCCCAAGGGATTGTGTAGCTGATAAGGGAAGGTCGGGGAAGGATTTTTTTTGGCCATTACCATTTCCATATGGAATCAAATGCACATTTGGAGTGTTCCCTAGAACAATGAGTCAGTAACTATTCACTGAGAGGACAAGTGGAACGGGATTGTAGCACTTGACATTGGATGTAACTTTGACTTTGGAAGTGGATTCTGGACTTCCTGGGAAGGAAGTTAATCCTGGTATTACCTTGAGGGTGGAGGTGTGAGCCTTTGATTTCCCTTGTTGCTAATACAGACATCATATCCTTCTATTTTCTGGTTGAGAAAATGTGTATATTATTGTACATATTGTTTTGAGTTGGTTTATAAAGCTCCACAAATAGTATGGTTATTTGTTGGTTGAAGAAAATGTGCACGAGTGTATGTGGTTGTTAATGTAAATACCGTAATGAGTTGTGTTATAAATCTCCAGTACACGGTATGATTTTCATGATGGGTTTTTCTTTCGAGTTGGTTATTCATTGTAAATACTACAACGAGTTGTGTTATAAAGCTCCATAGGCAGTATTTTTTGTTCTTAGCATTTTTTTGGTTTCCAGGTGTCATTGAACATTGAGGACGATGTTCCCCCAAGGGGAAGGGTTCTGTAACAACCCTGGTAAAAACATTCATGTAAAAATATATAAGGCCACAGTGATAGGACACATATTCCAAGCTGAATAGTGGGAAAAAACATCCTAGTGGGTATTCATTCAAAATATTATGGCTAAGGAAATTGGCAAATGCAAAGGCAAAGGAAATGGAAAAGCAATGAGGCATTAATTGGAATTTATTTATGAAAATAATGGAAAATAGGAGAAAAGGAAGGTGAAGGGTCACAAGCTGCATGTGAGGAGGAAAATAAAGTAAAATAATGGAAAATGAAGAAATTAGAGGCCTCATTGATAAAAAGGCTTCTAAGGATTAGTGGGGAAGGCTTGGTCAGTTCAGTTTTGGAGCTCTCATTATTCTCTCTTTCTCACATACTCTTGATCACTTAGATTATTATTGGAGCACTCTTGGAGTGTGTGGCACATTTGGATATTTCAATCAACAAAGAAAAGGAAGAGCAGGAAAGTGCATAGGACATCGGGATCAACATCTACAAAAGGTTATGAGTGTAGGTACCGAGTTGCATGTATGATTTCCTCACTATTTTTGACACATCACATGGTATTGCATGTGGTTTCTTGATTATGATATGTCATGGGCATGGAGGATAGTCAGGATTGATAATGGATTTTCCTAGCCTTGCCATTTCCTGTATAGCCATGTTGACCGTGGGTTTATTTCCAGTGATTTTTTTCTGGTTGGTTCTCATGGTTCCTTTAGTTGTTGGGTTTAGTTATTAGTTCTTGAAGCCTTGGTTGGAAAAACACTAGATCGCGACAAACAATTGTTGGGTTGATTTATTAGTCTTGGAGCCTTGGTTGGACAAACACTCTGGAGCCCTATGGGGGTTGAGTTACTAGTCCAGGAGCCCTGGTTGGAAAAATGCTCTAGAGCCAAGGAACAAACGAGGTTGAGTTATTCAGTCATGGAGCCCTGGTTGGAAAAAACAATCTGGAGCCCTGGAGAAGATTGGATGGAGACCAATCTGTGATGGTTAGTGATGTCCGACCGTGAGGTGGAATCACTAGTTTTGGGTTGAGAAATTTTGATCTCTAGAGCCCTGGTTTGGTGTTGATTGATGTGTTTAATAAATTCGCACATTCATGCTTGGAATATTGCATGGGGGTGACTGGATGAAGTGATATTTGGGTCAGTCATGTCTATGGTTGGGTGGAAGGTGGAAGTCCCATTCTGAGTTGGTTTTTACAATCATTACTGAAAGGTTCAATGACTTGGTATTTGATGCAGATATTCAATGGTTTATATATAGATTCTATTGTTGATGTATCCATCGTATTTATGTTGGTATTTTGCTGGTTATGAGCATGTATTGTGAGATTGATGAGGTATGGATCTCTCCATGTTTTTACTTTTAAATGAATACTTAATGCATCTATGGTCAAATTGACTGTATGATATCTTATGATGTAGAGGATAAATGCTTCCTAGTGTTAGTCATCCATATATTTGACTTTATCCAAAGATGACTAAAGTTGAAAAACTCAAATTTCTAGAAACAATATTTTCAGAGAAATTGTGAGTTCTAGAAATCTCACAGCCTTCATTATCCTAAGTCTATCAACTCACCGAATATCTTCACTTAAATCCTCCAAGTTATCCTACCATCTCAGAAAGGAACTAATTTCAGGCTATTTCCACCATTTTACCTACATTTCATTCCCCCATTTTATCATTCCTACCCCTATTTTTTCCCTATCAGTCTTTTCCCTCTAAAAAGACCTTTTTCCTCTTCATTATCCTCCTGTCTCCCTAAAAAGGCTACAAAATCCCCTTAAGACCATTTGTTCCTTTTTATTTGGTTTAATTTGGCCTTTTTTAACCTATCGGAAACCTTTAAAAAGCCAAAAAACCCATGTTTTTAGCCTATTTCCGACCATTTTTATATAAGGCCTTTAGCCCATTTCTCCCAAACCCGAGCCCCTTTTTCCACCATAAAACCATGCTCTATGACCAAGCCCATCAGCGCATCGGCCCATCGGCCCAATGACGATACCTGTGACCTTTTTTTCTTTACAAAGTGTTCACCACCGATGCGAAATTCCGATCGCATCTCAACCGTCCAATCTTCGAAATCCAACGGCCATCGCATCATCGACCGTCGCATCATCGGTATTTCGACCTCTCGCAGGTCCCCGGGACATTTTTTACTTTAAAAATATCCACCGCCGATGCGAAACTCCAATGGGATCTGAGCCGTTCATTTTCCGCAGATCTAGCAGTCTGCGCTCCCCTCCATCACATCGGCGCATCTCAAATTCCATGCTAATAATATTCCACTGATGCGATCCCCCGAGGCCTTCAGCCCATTTTTCCTTGGCTCCCGGTCCCCTTACTCTTCCACGGGACTATGCCCCTAGCACCTATCCTTAGCCCCCATCGGCATTGGAAAATCGCAATTTTCTTCATTACACTTTCCTTTTCCTCTGTCGATGTTTCAACTTCCAATGTGATCCGCACCGTTGATCTACCAAGATCAATGGCTGTCAGTGTTTCCCCCCATTACCCAACCTATCGACAAATCTCTTATCCTTCACCTCCCCAACAGCAGATCTCCACCATTTATCTACGAGATCCAACAGTCATCTAGCCCCTTTCCTTCATGAATTCTCGCTATCCCCAGCCCCTTATCTCCCCGCTCCCATTTCCTTTTCCTTCTATAAGACCACCTCCTTCACCCCTCCTCCTAGCTCTTTTCCCCTTTCTCTTCATACCCCACTCCAGGTCCTCCTTTCCCCCATAAAACCTTCCCCCACTTTGTTTAGCCCCCTTCCTTTGTTATTCCCATCCTCCGCGCTATGCATTACCTTGGTCCATCTCAACCGTAGATCTTATTGATCTAACGGCTACCATGCTCCCGCCTTCTAGCCCATCTCCCAACCATACCTGCACTACCAAACAAAATAGCCCACGTCACCCCTCAGCCCCACCTCCCACCAACGAAACCATCTCCCAATCTTCGTCTGCCACTTAGCCTCCACTACCTCCTCACCTGCGCAACTTCCAATATCGCGCTCCACTGTGGCCATAGATCTACCACCCACAAATCCAACGGCCCACGTTCGATTTCGTGCAGATTTTGGTGTCAAGGTTTAACGACCCAAATCTACACGAAATAGGCGGTATTGGGGTGGACAGGTGTCACACCCTGTATGGAATCCCGTTCATTTCGTGATAAACCACTTACCGCCTGAATGTTGCACGAAAACCGCTGATGGTTTTCAGAAACCGCCTCCACAATTTCGCGCCGAAATTAAAATTCAAACCCTATTTTTCGCCTCTCTGCCATGGAATTTCCTCCTCCACCTTCATTCCGCCTCTTTGCAACGCTCCTCCGCCACCATATCAAGCCTCTGAAGTAGTTTAACCCTTAAAATGGAGGTTTTATTAATGTTTTTTGGTCTGTATGCAGGTTCAATGGCGTTTCTAAGGCTGAAAAGCCTTCCCACTGTCCATAAAGGGACAAAGCCAAAGGTGATGACCTTCGTGGCCCAAACAAAGGCAAAATCATGAAGAAAGGGATTCCACAGGGTTCGAATTCATGGTTTTGCTGGTGCCTCATGAGCACTGGTTATACAATCAAACCCTCTAGCGCACTAAAGCCACCTATACACTAACAAAGAAAATAGAAGAAAGAACAGTGGAGACAGAGATTAAAGAATAAAGAGATAAAGCAGTTGTTTAGAAGCAAAAACAGAAAAAGACAGCGAAGAATATTTATTAAAAAGACAAATCAAGGCTAAAAGGCCTAAAGACATGGTTTATTGGTTAAAATAAAAGGAAACATAAATGAAAAGTAGAATTAGGCCAAAAACACAGTTTAAAGGGATAAAGATGAAAATATTAGCCCTTTAAAATCTGTGATTCAAGGCTAAAGGTCTAAAGATAAAGGATCCAGGATAAAAGCAGTTGTTTAAAGCAGAAAAGAAGAAGGAAAATAAGAGCAGATTAATTAAAGGCAGATCAAGGCTAAAGGGCCTTAAATACAGTTTAATGAGGCAATAAAGGAAAGATAAGCTAAAGAAAACCTCGAAAACATCAAACAAGAGCAGTTATTCCCTTAAAAATATCTAACTGACACCTTTTACCTCGTTTTTATCTGTAAAGGCAACAAACAGTTATTACACAAAAGAATATAATTTAAATTGTCAGGACAGTTATTGTAAAGATAAGATAGAGCCTTAAAAATCAATCTTTTCCACTTATCTTTATCTCAGAAAGTAAAGATAGAGTTATTAAAACAGAGAGGTATCTACAGGTGTTCCTACCTTATGCCTTGCATGGTTATCAAGGCCAGGAACGTATTTACTCTATCATAAATGACATTTGAACCCTAAAAAATAGTTCCATCTCCTCATTTGCAGTATAAATACTGCACTATAACTCATTGTAAATGTTGGATTTTGATGACTAAAGCTGGAATAATACATAGTCCTTTGAAGCTCTTGAAGAGAAATTAATGTCTTGGAACTCATGCATGATCCGATTTTCTCGTTGATGGAGAAGGATTGTTTGCAGGATCCATAGCCTTGGTTGATAGCGAAGTTTTCTTTTGTTTTATGTTTTCTAGTCTCCCATTATGTTTCCATCTTGCAATGTTGCAATAGGACAAAGAATTTAGATTAAGAAATGTCTTCTAATGGCACCTTAAATATTTTTTTCCTTCACTGCCTTAATTTTTTCTTCTACTAGGATATATTAGAGAATTCATCTTTTTTTTCTCTAAGTATTTCTTGTGCTTATCTATTTCTTGAATAATTTAGATAAATTAGCATCAATTATGATTTATGGTTAGCCATGCATATTGTTGCCACTGAAATATTATGTTCTTGGAATCATCTCTTTAAAGTAGTTTTGTCTAGGTTTTTCAAAGAAGTCTATTTAAAATCGTACTCTTTTCCTTTACTTAGTTGAAATTGTTTCAAGGAAACCTAATAGCTATAAATTTGGATTTTAGAGTTTTCTCTCCTTGTTATAGCATCATTTCTCACCTTCATATGATTCATGATTGCTTTTATGGCTTTGGGCACCCATTCCTACAGACTTGGACAAAATTCACTAAAAAACAGTGTTAAAATCCCCATACGCGGTTATGCCCAGAATTTTCCACGTGTATATGCGAGTCCACATGAAATTTTCCGCGTATGCCATTAAAATCATTAAAAATATATATATATAATCCCTATTTTCGGGCTGGGTTGATGGTTACTCTGGTAGTTCAACCACCCCAGCACGTGGTCAACTGTTTCCAACTGTTGAAACTACTTTGAGGGAGTATAAAAGCCCCTCATGTGCATGGCCTAAGGGAGAGAGAGAGAAATTATTGATATTATACTCTGTTGGTATTCCCTATCCAAGTCTGAATTCCTGTGCCTCCTGCACATCCCAGTTCATTACAGGAAACCCTTGTTTCCTGGAGATGCTCATCTCCTTATATGTCACCTCGTATGCACCAGTTCAGAAGGAATCTTAGCGAAGCAAGGGTGGGACGGATCCGGACGACGGTCTACTCGAAGATCGTGGAAGGATTCAGGTGATATCTCCACTCGTTATTTCTGTACATGCTATTTATAATACAGAAGAACCATCTTGTTCCCGAAATATACGTGTTAGTGTCCGCTTGCATATGTGAGAATATTGTTATTTAAGCATTTATTATGGTTTATCTAATGTTTCACGTGGATTTCACTAACATTTAGAGTAGATATATGTTGTACAACCAGTTCTTCGTGCTTGTTTCTGCTTGTCTTTCAGGTTAAGAAGGAAGAAGGGTTGCTAGGGGTTTGGACTCCGTGGGATCTGCTTCAACCGTAGGACCTACGGGTAACTTCCTCGATCTGCTCTATTTAGTTTTTCATGAACATGTATGGTTGTGTGATTCCTTCTTGAGTAGCATGCCCTGCTCTGTGGACGTTTAAACCCAAAAAACCTCTAGGGTGATTTTCCCCGAAACAGAACTGGCGACTCCGCTGGGGATCACATTCTTGTGATTCCCCTGTTGGGTGGTTTCAGCTGTTTGATAGGTTTCCAACAGTTTTAACTTCTATTTCCAGTCCAGTTTACTCTTTCTATGTCAGACTGAAGTCCTGGTTTCTTATCCAGGCTTGATCCTTTTTGTTTTTCATTATCTACCTTTATATACGTGGGTTTGTCTGCACACAGTCGCGTATACACGCATTTTTTTTTAAAGGGAGTCGCGTATACGCGAGTTTCCTTTAGCACAGTCGCATATGCATGCTTGTTGCTGAACTGTGAAGTTGCGTATACCTAGGCAGATTTTGAAATTTTGGATTTCTTGGCTTTTCAGTCCTTTCTGTCTGTAGAGACCTGTTCCTGCAGTGTCCTTGTGTCCTCTGGATTGTGAAGAAAGTGGTCTTTGGTCTTTTCTCTCTCTTGTTTGATTGAAAACTAGTCTTTTTGGCAAAGTATTGTGTCTTGTGCTGGCATTTCTAGTTTGAGTACCAAGATCTCTTTCTGGGGATTCTTGGTTGTTCTGCTTCATCAGAACAGAGAGTTCCTGCTCATTTACTCTTTCCTATCTTTTTGTTTTTCTTTGCACTACGATTTTTTCCCGTTTCTTGGTTGGTTTTCTTGAGTTCAGTTGGCTAGGTCTTGTTGCAACTTTTGAGGAGTCTTTCTTGGTTCTTTGAAGTTTTTGTTTGCGGCAAGGTTGCACTATTCTTCTAGGCTGAGTGGCTGAGTTTTCTTGTCTTCTTTTGCTCATATTGATCTTGCTACTAGTTAGCCCTATAAGATTTGGAGCATTTTTGAAGTTTTTGCTTGAAATTCAGTGTTGTTCGGCTTGGGATTTTATAGTTTCACTTGGTCTTTTCGAACTCTTTTATAAAACACAAAAGCTAAAAAAACATTTTGCTTTGTTGTTTGCTTTTGTTTTTGCATTTTTGTTCTCGTTTCTTTGTATCTTTTGAAGCTTTGTTGAAGTTTCTTGCCTTTGGATTTTCCCTTGATTTTGGAAAGGAGTTGCCATTAATTTCTTCCTCTTGATTTTCAAGCGTTTTTGGTGTATTCATATTAAGAGTTCTTGATTTTGGGAACTAGCTTTCTGGACAACCAAAAAGAGATAAAACTGAAGGACTTTTGGGGAAATTTCACTCTGCTTTAGGATATTTTTCATCTTAGGATTTGCATGCTTGTAGTGATTTTCATCAGGTGCACTTAAGCATTTAGTCATTTTCATAGTTTTTGTGAGTGTGAGTTTGCTATCTGAAAAGAAAAATACAATTTTTAATCTTGTAGAACCTTTGTAGAAGTTTCTTTTCATCGAAAGACAATAACTGCATTTGCATGTAGTTTGGTTTTTATTAATTTCTTTTTGCGTCAAAACACCATAAGTTTCATTTCCACATCCCTTTGACTCAACATAACGGCCAATTAAAATAAGCGATTTAATTTAAAATAAACTAGCAAGTTTTCTAAGTGTCATACACCAACTAGCTAGGTTGTAGGGCCTTGGATTAGGTGAGTGGAGAGTTAACTCTCCAAGGCCGCTCAAAAAAAACATAGAAGTTGATTAATTGAGCGAAATCCAACTCTGTTAGGTGGACCAGGAAAGCTCTCCTCCAGAGAGTCAAGCGCGAGGGGAAGTGAAGGCTGAGAAGAGGGATACCCCCTCTTTGATTAGCTGAATCTGACCTCAAGACCGTTCCGCCCGGCTTCTGACACGGATTGGTGCCCATAGTTGCCACTCCTAGGTTCCACACAGGTGACTGCGGGGGGGAATACCCGTGGTACCTGAGGTAGACGTCGCATCACTTTCAGCAGTACTTCTGGGGGGTGCCCTTGCGAAGCTTTGGTGCTTGAGCCGGCAAAGGCTGTCGTTAGGAGGTCGGCGTAACTGTTTCTGATACCTTCGCTAGTAGGCCTGGGCCGTAATTATCCCAGACTGCTGTCGGGAGGTACTATATTTCGCTTTCCTGTATTTTGGTGTCCAGTCCTCATCACCCGGAGCGGAAATACTTGAAGGATGTCTGCTTGATTTTATCTCAGGGATTTTTCTTATAGTGAGTGCTCTTTTCTCCTAGCTTGCCTAGCTTTTCACTTTTTTTAGTCTAATTTAAAATCTATAAAAGTGGTTGATCAAGCGCCTCATCGATCGAGGAGAATCCGAGGGTTATCTCTCGAGAGTCCAGAGCCTTCTTCGAGAAGGCGTAGGAGTGATTTAGCAAGTGGTTACCACCCGGTGACATCTGATGCAGTGGAGAGAGATCCTCCACAAGGGTCTGAAGGTTTCATAGCTGATTCTGGTGTCGGTTCCGAGAGGAGCGTTCCGCTCACCTCGCGAGTTTTATTTCCTCAAGAAGAAGATTTTCAAATTGAGGAATTACCTGAACCTCCTAGGTCAAGTCCATCTCCTCTTCCTCCTGATTATCCATTCGTTGTTCAATACATCGGACCTGAGTCAGAGAGACCAGAAGATCCTCCATATTATTCATACCTTTTGATGGCCACGACTGGGAACGCGGCTTCTGCTGTGAGTGCTACAGGCATTCAGACTCCTGCTTCTGTTGAAGGAGGGGGCACTATTGCTTTATCTTCGATTGCTTCTAGTGCTGCTCTATTTAGCTCTGGTTTCACCTAAGCACACGCTTCTCATTCTGGTCCCTTCTGTTTTGGAATGCCCACTAGTGGGATTCCTTCTTTTTCCTTTTCCGCTGCTGCAGTTGGATCTACACCCATGTCTTCCATGGCTAGTGGATCAGCTTCTTTTCAGGGGTTCCCCTTTGGAACTGGGCACATTCCTAGTTCTAATCCTTCTTTAGGGTCCTTTCTGTTTACTTCTCAGATCCAGAGTTTCAATCCTTGGTCTGGAGGTCAGAATTCGACCACTTTTACAGGATGGAACCCTGTATTCACTACAGTGGGGGCAGGGAATCAGTTTTACGCTGGTCACCAAGGGAATACTTCTTTCCCTTCGTCGAGTGCTTATCAGACCTTCTCTCCTCTTTCTAATGCCTGGAACCCCTATCAGGGGCTTTCCTCTTCATTTCATACTTCAGCGGGGGGAACTGGTCTGGGCTTTGGTAACTCTGCGTTGGGAGGAGGTTCTTCTCCTTTTTCTACAAGTCCTTTTTGGCAACCTGGTGCCTCATCAAATCCAGGGTATTCTTTTTAGAATGTTGGGAATCCATCCCATCAAGGATGGAATCCTCAGGCTCCGCCTCGCTTACCTTTTCTGGCAACGTTAAACTTGCCAGATCTGTCGAAGTTGACTAATGATCCGATTCGTTATGGTTCGGGGTGGCCTCCGGTTCCCACCAAAATTCCTTCAGACATTCCAAAGTTTGAAGGTAAGAATGGAGAAGATCCGGCTGACCACATTACCACTTTCCATTTATGGTGTTCTTCGAACTCCCTGATCGATGATTCGATTAGGTTGAGATTATTTCAACGCACCCTAACTGGAAACACTGCCAAATGGTATATTGAGCTAACTGGGGGCAGTTTTGCTACATTTGGAGAACTGGCTATTACATTCCTAAACCATTTCCAGTTTCTTGTCCGATATGATGCTGGGACTGAACTCCTAGCTAATTTTAAGCAGGACGATGCAACCCACATTTCTGACCATATTCAGGAATGGAGGGGAAGGAAGAGGCTTATTAAATCTCATATTCTAGGTGAATTCCTTTTGGAATGGTTTCTGAAATCCCTGCAGTCAGATATTTCGAAAGATGTATCCCTCTCCAAGGTATTTTCCGAGGAGTAGGCCATTTTTAGGGCCCAGTAGCTAGAGTTGATATATTCTCGGTCTGGGGTCCTTCACAAGTATCTGCCCAATGCTCCTCGCTCCAAATTAGATTTATCTAAAACTAAGCCCGGTCCTCATGGTGACGGACTGATTGGATCGATCAATAGTGGTGCAGCCAGCCTGCTTACTCAACTGCAGCAGTTGTCTTTACAATCTGCTCCTTCTGGTCAGGTTGTGCCTACTGAGTCATCACCTTCCCAGTATTTGTCCATAAATTCTATCCAAGCTTCTGATCCCAAAGGAAATCAACAATCTGAAGGGAAGAAGAAGGGACGAAATAATAAGAAAAAGGGCAAGAACGGGAAGGGTAATGCGAATAAAACCAACGAGCATGTTGGTGAGGGTCCAAAGGAGAAAAGGAAAGTGAAGTTTCCATGCAAGCTATGTGCTGGAGACCATCTTACGCACCTTTGCCCTAAAATTCAGGATGCGCAGCGCTTGTTAGCCCAGCAGGGTTCTTCTAGTTCCCAGGCTGTGTTAACAAACCCTTTTCCCCAAGGGCAACAATTAGTTGTTGGTGCGAATCAAAATCCTGGGGCTTCCTCTGGGGGCACCCAGGAAGGGGAAATTCCATCGAACATTTTCATGATGAGTGCTCACGCAGATATCGCTACAAGATCCCGTGATTATGGCAGAGAAGAGTCTTCGAAAGCTAAGGATATTCCTGATGCTATTGAGCCGCTTCACATTACCAAGCCTACTGTTGAGTCTATGCCTCGGATGCCCAAAGCATCTTCTAAGCGATCAACGATTAATCCAAATGCGAGGGCTGCCCAGAACTACTCGATTGTAGAAGATCTGGCGCAGAGTCCTTGTGCTATGTCGGCTTTAGAGGTACTCCAGTCTTTTCCGGCTCAGCGCAGTGCTTTGCTCACTACCATTGGGGCTATTGATCCAAAAAAATCTCTTCTGATTACTTTTGATATGTCTAATTTTAAGAAGAGACTTCCTCATCACATGGCTTTTCATATTAAATCATCGTACCAAAAGTGTAACATCTTTCAGACGGTTGTTGATGAGGGTGCTTCCACATGCGTGATGTCTCTCACATGTTGGAAGACAATTGGATCTCCCAAAGTTGTTCCATATACCACTCTTCTAACTGCGTTCGATGGTCATTCTCACAGACCCCATGGTATTGTCCCAGCTTTGCCCATCTGTGTTGGGGGCAAAACTGTCAATATAGAGGTTGAGGTAGTGGATGCAAGCTTGGACTACAACCTTCTGTTGGGGAGAAACTGGATTTATGATATGGATGCCATTGCATCCTCATTATTTCGCATTATATGTTTCCCTCACGAAGGGAGGATCGTTACAGTGGATCAACTGGATTGTCCTCCTGTAGACCCGAATGCGTCTACTGACTCATCTGTTCCTAAGTTGGATAATTCTAAGTTGCCTGTTGAGAATTTAGGAGTTGGAATGTATTCTTCCTTGATGGGTACTTTCGATATTCCTCCTCCTACGGTTCATATTAATGCAATTTCATCCTCCAAGGCTCCTCTTCGAAGAGAGTTCTTCAGAACTCATTATTTTTCGGACCCTTGGACCTTGCCTTCCCCTACCACCACATTAGCGGAAGGTCAAGTGGGTGGAATGGCATTTCTGATTTCTGCAGCTGAGATTGCTTATCAGTCTATTGTTGACTCTGCATAATCCATTCCAGCTCCTCTTTCACCGGAAGAGTTGGATGGAGATGTGGCTCCAGCTTGGACACTTAGTTCTTCTTCTGCCCAGGATTGCCTTGATACCACTCTTCCATCTGAAGAGGCCATCCTGGAAGCCATGACTGGTATAGATAGACCGTGGGATGACTTGCATCATCGGTCTTATTTTTTACCTGATTTGAGCGAAGTTGAAGCTAGTTTCCCAAGTCCTCAGTCTCCTGGTCCTGTTCGCCCAGTCCTGAACCCTTTAGCACCAACACAGGTTTATGCTGAAGGGAACATGGCTGTGATTTCTCCTACTATCCCAGTGAACATTTCCAGGGATCCCAATATTATAGAGAATGTCTTCATCGGAGCTGAATGTTCCCGTGAAGAGGTTCGAATTTACACCGAGCTCTTTAAAGAGTATAGGGATTTATTCTCTTTGTATTATGAGGAAATGCCTGGTATAGACCCATCTATTGTCCAGCATGAGATCAAGACTTATGAAAACGCTAAGCCGGTGAGGCAAAAACTTCGTCCAGTCAATCCTAGGAAGGCAGCAGCTATCAAAGCTGAGGTTGAGAAGCTGCTTAAGGCGGGATTCATTTTCCCTGTTCCTTTGACTGAATGGGTTTCAAATCCCGTTCCCGTAGATAAAAAGCAAGGAACGATTTGAGTTTGCATCGATTTCAGAGACCTAAATAAAGCATGTCCTAAAGATAATTACCCCACACCATTTAACGATCAGATCATTGACAAATGTGCCGGTAATGAGATTTTCTCCTTGATGGACGGTTTCTCCGGATATAATCAGATTACTATCCGTCCTGAAGATCAGCATAAGACTGCCTTTATTTGTCCCTGGGGTACTTTTGCATACAAAGATGCCTTTTGGTCTTAAAAATGCTGGGGCTACCTTTCAGCGAGCCATGTCACATGCCTTCCACGACATCAAAAAAGATTATCGAGGCGTATTTGGATGATTTAGCTGCTCATTCCCGAAAGAGGATGGATCATCCTGCTCACCTCCGGCAAATATTTGAACGATGTCGGTTCTATAAGATTAGATTGAATCTGAACAAGTGCGTTTTCGCGGTTACATCTGGTCGGTTATTGGGATTCATTGTGTCTAAGGAAGGGATTAGGGTAGATCCCTTCAAGGTTGAGGCAGTACTTCAATTGCCTCCCCCGTCCTCTATTCGTCAGCTTCAAAGTCTACAAGGAAAGTATAATTTTCTTCGGATATTTATTGTAAATTATGCTGAAGTTACAAAGGGATTTATGAGATTGTTGAGGAAGGGAGTTCCATTTCTTTCGGATGACTTCGCTCAACGCTCGTTCGATGCTTTGAAAAAAGCATTGACCTCTACTCCTTTATTGAGTCCACCAGATTATAGCAGGGATTTCCTTTTGTATCTGGCAGTAGAAGAATCTACTATTGGTATGGTTCTGGTTCAGGAGGATGATTCTCTTGCAGAGAATGTTATTTACTACCTTAGTCGAGGCTTGGCAGGACCTGAACTCTGGTACACTCCGATAGAAAAATTAGCTTTAGCAGCAGTTCATGCTGTGCAGCGACTCCGGCATTACATTATTCTTCGAAGAACTTATGTTTTGGCAGCAGCCAATCCATTTCAGTTTGTCCTCAGTAGGCGAGTGACTGGGGGCAAATACAATAGATGGATTGTGATTTTGCAAGAATTTGATCTTGAGTTTATGTCTGCCAAGTCTAAGAAATCATTGGTTTTCGCGGAATTGATCTCTGAGTTGCCCTGTGGGGAAGAGATGATCTATGATGAATCCTTTCTAGATGAACATTTGTTTCTTATCTCTTCACAGGATCCTTGGTATGGAGATATAATTGTGTATCTCCAGACTGCGAAGCTTCCCTCTACTTTTTCGAAAGATGAGCGTCGTAAGTTGCGTCACTTGGCCAAGAATTATTTGATTATTGGTGATGCTTTATATCGTCGAGGGGTTGATTCAATCCTGAGACGCTGCTTAACTCTCGAAGAAGCTGAGGCTGTGCTGAATGATTCCCACAGTGGAGCTTGTGGGGGTCATTTATCTGGGCTTGCTACAGCCCAAAAAATCTTGCGTGCTGGGTACTTTTGGCCCTTGATTTTCAAGGATTGTATCGAATCGGTCAAAAAGTGTCATCCGTGTCAAGTCTATACTTGAAAAATGCGCGCTCATCCAGCTCCGCTTTTTCCAGTCATTACTGTCGGTCCCTTTACAAAGTGGGGTATTGATTATACTACTTGTAACCCACCTTTAGCTAAAGGTCACAAGTACATTATTGTAGCAGTAGACTACTTTACGAAGTGGGTCGAGGCTATGCCTACTTTTGGGAATGATGGTGAGACTGCAGCTCTTTTTCTTTTCAACCAAGTTATCGCTCGTTTTGGTATTCCTAGAGAGATTGTCACTGATCATGGCAGTCATTTTCAGAATAGTATGATGGCTGAGTTGGCTCTCAAATTGGGTTTCCGGCAGGAGCATTCGTCTCCGTATTATCCTCAAGCCAATGGGCAAGTGGAAGCCGTGAATAAATCCTTGAAGACAATTCTTCAAAGGACAATTGATAAAGCTAGATCCAATTGGCATATTATGCTATATCCTGCACTTTGGGCATACAGGACGTCAGTGAAAACTGCAACTGGCTTTACTCCGTTTTAGCTAGTGCACGGGGTGGAATCCGTATTTCCCATTGAATGCGAGATCCCTTCTCTTAAGTTAGATGTTGAGCTTCTTCCTGACACTTATGGTCTTGAAGAACGGCTCCTTCATCTGGAACATCTCGATGAGCAGCGTCGGGATGCTACCATGATTAATGAAGCGCATAAAAACCGATTTAAAGTTCAGTACGATAAGGCGGTCAAACCCAGGGTTTTTTCGGAAGGTGACCTTGTCTTGGTCTATGCCCAAGAAAAAGATGCCCTGGGGGCAGGGAAGTTTAAATCTATGTGGTATGGCCCCTTTATCGTTAAAAAATTCCTTAAGAAAGGAGCGTATACCTTGGTTGATTTTGAAGGGAACGAGTTGTCGGAGCCCCGAAATGGGCTCTATTTGAAGAAGTATTATGCCTAGGCTTCGGCCTGGCGTATTGCTTTTGTATATAGTAGTTTTGTTTTGTACATATCTGGTTGATTTTTGATCTTTGATGAGTTGGTGATGTTTTTGATCTGCTTTGGCAGGTTGTGTCGGATGTCATGAGTCATTTTGGTTTCGCCGATGGTGCTAGTAGACACACCCGGAACTTAGCTTCCGCGGCTTGGGTGCTTCATTATCCTTAAAATTAAAATTTGTTAGTATCGAGCAGTGCCGGTAGTCCTGGCAATAATATAGCGAATACTGCTAACGATTTGTTTATCTACTCTCAGAGGCAATATCTTTGGGTGTTGATTCGTTGGTAGTTTTCTTGGACTCCCAGCTGGTGGTGTCGCAGTTGAACAACACTTATCGGGTACGAGATCCATTTTTATTACGATTGTTCTTGAAGGTACGTTTGTTACAAAGGTCATTTCAATTTTTAACTTTCATTCATATTCCTCGAGCTGACAATTGGTTTGCTGACTCATTAGCTAATCAAGCATTAGATTGGCATATTAATCATTACATACAATAAATTTTTAATCATCAAAAACATCATACATTTTGATACATTTATCACATCACATAAAATATCGTTGTATATATATCATCAGAGTGTTCAAAAACTTTAAAATTTGGATCCATGGAGGTCATTGAAAATTTGGGCTTGTGTGATGATGTTCGGTCTCAAAAAATATACGATTGGAGATGGCTGCCCTGGTGCGAAAACTCTGGGGTCACGCGGTGGAGTTCCTAGAACGTGATCGCAGTGGCAACTCGACGGAATAACCGTACCCAGTCTCGGGGCACTCCTACCACCCGTCTCTGTATGGCTTCTGGCAGATCTTCCACGGCAGCCATAGGTATTTGGCGAGTTAACCCCTCCAAGTTCCTCTGTAGAGCCTAGAGGGTCCTGTCTGAATCCACTGTATCTGCTTCGCCCCTACGACGCTTGTGGTGTGGGAAACCCTCAGGTCGAACTGGTCCAATATCTGTATCATGATCATATTTACATTGTCATTCATTATGAATCCAATCAAAAACATGTTTGTTTTTCATTTTTTCATACATTTTTGAAAAAATCCAAAAAATTATATAAGTCAAAAAAATTTGCAAACTTACCGACTGTGCCCCATGCTGTGCCTGGTGGAAGAACAAGATCTGGATCTCCACGAAAGTCCATCCCGGCATAGGGATAGTCGTCCACAGAGATGATTTGTTCTCCCCACCAAAGGAAGAACTCATCATCCCAAGTAGTCCAGGGAACTTCACTTCCCCCTAATCTCTTCATCATGTCTGCCCAACAGGCAATTCTTGGGTCTCTCGGGCTGCTGATGGTAGAGATAACTCTGGGTCTCAATGCTGGTATCTTCTCAAAGAAGAATGTCATCAAAATTGTACCGTATCCAAAGTGTTTGGTCTTTGCTTGGCGGATTGAGGTCAATTGTTGCTTCATGTTCAGTAATAGGGCTGTGCACCAATCATACACATGAGTCAAGCATTCTACTGCTATGCTCATTTGCGTCCTGGACGCCTGATGTAGGGAGGCAGATCCTGCCACTCTGCCAATGGTGAAAAGGAGTATTTTCATGTGCAAATCCCTCAAATCTTTAATCACAATTTGAGTTCCAACTTTCTTGGAACCCTCTACGCAATACACGTGGACATAATCTTCCACGGTTAGCCCTCCCAAGGGCTTCCCGTGCAAGTCTACTGGTTCCCCCCTCCGGGAGAGTCCAGTGATAAAATATATGTCTTCCACTTCAATGCGTACTAGCATCTGATCTATCATAAAGCAGTCCTCTTCCGGTTCCCAATAATTGACGAGCATTTCTAGCAATCGGACATTGCTTTTCATATTTGGCATTTTGAAAATTTTGAACAATTCGCAATTCCGAAGAATATTTTGCAATGCTCGATCTTGCATGACTTCTTGATCAATTGCACTGTGTTCAGGCTCTCTCCATGAGATTGTCATCCTGTCAAAATTCAATAAATCCTTCATTAGCCACGCATTTTTCATTTGGGCCTACGCATACGCGGCTTTCTTTATGCACAGTCGCGTGTATACGCGACTTTATTGTTACCAACCCGCGTATGCACAAACCCGTGTTTTTTAGAAAGGGTTTCTGTGGTAAAAATCACTAAATTTTAATTTATAAATGGACAAAATGATTTGCAAGGATGATTGAGGAGCTTACCTGACAAATTCGGTGCGATTCGACGGTCGGTTGTTCCTGATTTCACGAAAGAAGTTTTTTTCTCCAGAGCACTTTTTTCCAAATCAGTGATGTACTAATAAACCAAATATGAGGTAATTTGTCTATTTATGGCTAAAAAGTTGAAAATTTTCGCAAAAAATTGTTATGCTTTTTTTTTCAATCTATCTTAAGCTGCATAACCCGGACGCTTGGAAGTGCCCAGTTTGGTATGTTTTCAAGTACATTTTGATGAATTTGAGACTTTTCCCATTTTTTGATCCATGATTACTGACTCGTCATGGCAGGTATATGATCTTCACTGGCATATAGGTTAGGAAAATCACTTTCCGCTGCATCTTGCATACTAGCCTTCATACTGATCACTTGCCATAGGGTCGATCCCATCAGGTCATGACTATTATACCCATTTCACTCGCCGATTATTTAATCATGACTTGGTGGTAGAGCCTTCCTTTACATGGGCTTCCTAGTTAGTTCCTCGCTATCACTTGTTGCCCATGCTACGTTTTATGTAGGCTCGGGAGTCCTCTTTAGTCTCGCCATGACTTATGTGTTGAAGCTTCATTCTTCTTCTTCCTCACTATCATTTTTCTGGCTTTTACCCTAGAGGCTCCCTGGTGTCATTAAGTTGTATTACTGCATTGCATATTGGCTACTTGTTTATCCTGGCCTTTAGCCGGCTTCATTTGGACTCAATGTTTAAGCCAACTTTTGACCTTGTCTATCTGTACAAGTTAACCATTGCATGCACTTAGCTATCGCAACTTGACACCCTTTTACCCATGGATGGAACATTCCTTTGAGTATCGCTTACCAGTTTCCGCCACCTTGCATTGAGCATAGGATTGTTCCAATCCCAGGAACTAGTGCATCTGATTTTTTATACTCGTTCTATCCATTGTACCATAGCATTCTTTTATTCTTTTTCAGGCTTATTATATGAAAAAGACAAAAAAATCAAATATAACAAAAAAAGCGGGAATGGGATGTATCTTCATCGTTTTGATGGCAGTACAGAGTTAGTTTGTCACCCTTGAACAAAGCACATATACTTATATATATTTCTTACATTTGGGATGGTTGTAGTTTTGACCTAGGTTCAGCCTTTACCTTGTTTCACTTGTCAGTCCTCCCTCGGTTGGTTATCTCTTCCAATCATATGGAGAGTTTGTTCTACCTCCTGCATAACAGACTTATACGGTGTCACTTTTTACTGCCATGGTCATCACGAGTCATGCTTTTGTTCAAGGGAAGTCTAACCAGAGTCGGCCATTCTGCGGTGTCTCTTGACTCATTATTCAGTCGGCCTTCCCGGTCTTGTCAGTATCTTGTTCTATTACATTAGATGTTTTGGTCTTCTGCTCGTGCTGGTTTGAGAAGGTCCCCATTGACTTCTTGCCGGCGGGTTTGTCTCTTATCGACTACAACACATTGCTCTGAGAGAAGGCTAAGCCTAAGTAGCCTGCCTTCAGCTTCCATCATTGATAGGTGACCTTGTGCTCAGCATTTGATCATCATTATGGGTCTTTGACTGAGTGGTTTCCCCTATGTTTGACGTCAGCATACATTATCACACTTGGGATTCATGCAGTACCTTGATTTCCATTTGACCCTATTGGTGGATTTCTCGCCTCTGTGTCGGCTTTCATTATTGGTTGGTTCAGAGGGTTTCTTCCGTGCGCTAGCTTCATCTTGTGCATGTCGGAAATGTACTTCGGTTTGGTTCCGTCACTCTACTTCGTCTGATTCCTTCCAAATCTTGGCCTGCGGGTTACACTCGCGTTGGACTGATGTGGGATGCCTTAATGCCTTCCTTCCAGCAGATCTTTTCCCATCGACTCCGGCTCATTTCTCTGGGAATAAGGTCTAGAGTCTTTTTGTCAGTACCTTAGGGTTTGCAGTCATCAGTGGCAGACTCTTCGCTATCGACAATGGGGATTCATCATTGCCTCTTGATTGGTAGATTCTTTCAAGTGTTCAACTTCAACTCATTGATTCGCACTTGTTAGATTGTATTGGGGCACCTTGACACTCATTTTCATTATTGGTGGGTTGTCTAACGTTGGTTAACGGTATACATCCAATGATCGGTAATCAACGATTTCTCAATGAAGTCGACTTCAGCTCATTTATTCCCATTGTGTAGAATTGTGCCATAGTGATCGGTGAAGACTCGGGTTGCATCGACGTTCTGGTTCCTTTGACGATCCATTCGATATATGATGATGCCGTCCACATATATGTTGCGATTCATTATGACATCTTATATGTTGACTCCCGAGTTGCGTGATTGTACCGTTTGTTCCACCTCTTATGATTCGGTACTTGGAGATTCAGTTACTTATATGATCAGACATCCAGTTGCACCATCCTTGATCAGCTTTCTATATGTGATACTTGGACATTGATTCAGACTTATATTTCCGGGCCGTGCTCAGATGATTCACTGTGTACTTTCAGTTCAGCTATACTTGTATACATGTTGGATCTACTCAGTACTTTCTATATGATGTATTTTTGACTGAGCATGGGTATGCCCACCTCAGTATGAGTTGACTCTCTGTTTTCTTTCATTGGTTTTTGTCAGGCTGAAATCTGGTGAAGTCCTCTCTTGTCCTTGCGAAGTTCTTTCTATGTGCATAATACATTTCGGCCATCATGTACCCCTTCTGACCTCATGTATTAGGGGGCATCTGTTATAGCATCATTTCTCACCTTCATATGATTCATGATTTCTTTTATGGCTTTGGGCACCCATTCCTACAGACTTGGACAAAATTCACTAAAAAACAGTGTTAAAATCTCCATACGCGGTTATGCCCAGACTTTTCCGCGTGTATACGCGAGTCCACATGAACTTTTCCGCGTATGCCATTAAAATCATTAAAAATATATATAAAAAATCCCTATTTTCAAGTTGGGTTGATGGTTACTCTGGTATTTCAACCACCCCAGCACGTGGCCAACTTTTTCCAACTGTTGAAACTAATTTGAGGGAGTATAAAAGCCCCTCATGTGCATGGCCTAAGGGAGAGAGAGAGAAATTATTGATATTATACTATGTTGGTATTCCCTATCCAAGTCTGAATTCCCGTGCCTCCTGCACTTCCCAGTTCATTACAGGAAACCCTTGTTTCCTGGAGATGCTCATCTCCTTATATGTCATCTCGTATGCACTAGTTCGGAAGGAATCTTAGCGAGGCAAGGGTGGGACGGATCCGGACGACGGTCCGCTCGAAGATCGTGGAAGGATTTAGGTGATCTCTCCACTCGTTATTTCTGTACATGCTATTTATAATACAGAAGAACCATCTTGTTCCCGAAATATACATATTAGTGTTCGCTTGCATATGTGAGAATATTGTTATTTAAGCATTTATTATGGTTTATCTAATGTTTCACATGGATTTCACTAACATTTAGAGTAGATATATGCTGTACAACCAGTTCTTCGTGCTTGTTTCTGCTTGTCTTTCAGGTTAAGAAGGAAGAAGGGTTGCTGGGGGTTTGGACTCCGCGGGATCTGCTTCAACCGTAGAACCTACGGGTAACTTCCTCGATCTGCTCTATTTAGTTTTTCATGAACATGTATTGTTGTGTGAGTCCTTCTTGAGTAGCATGCCCTGCTCTGTGGAGGTTTAAACCCAACAAACCTCTAGGGTGATTTTCCCAGAAACACTCCTTCTATGGTTATAGTTACTTGTATATCTTAAATGTTTTTATGGTCTAGATGATAAAAGCCCTGAAACTTGGATAAGTTTCTTACCTTTCTGTGTTTTTATCTAAATGTTTGTCTTGGTTAATTATCTGTTTTCAGTCTAAAATCAAATGTATTAGGTTGTTTTTATTCCTTTGATTCTCTTGATGTTCTTATCAATTTTGTAACTCCCTCAGTTTACAAGTATATAAAGGATTCTATTTCAGCCCTTTATTAGTTTTTTGTTCTTAATCTTTATGTCCATTTCATAAATCCATCATAACCTTAAAAGATCCACCAACCAAGTAAACTTGCCCTGCATATGCTCTTAAAACCATTGATGAACTCAACTGGACCTTGTTAGACTCCATTGCCTAATGACTTAACAATCTTCCCTGTTTCCTATCTAAAATCTATCAAAGTATCATGCCCAACAAAAAACCAAACAAACAAACTTGCACTTAATAACTAACCTAAAATCAACCTCTTAAAAGCATCAAGCTATATCCTTACAGTCATATTGAGAGATCCCTCTCTGAGACTAGGAGGGCTAGATCCTAGAGCTCTAATCTTGGTTTGATGTTACCCTTATCGATTTGTATCTCAATCAATCTAGCAAATTACAGGGAGCTAACATAGTGGCGATCACGGTGGGACCCCTGAGTTCATAGTAGCCTGAAAAAATCTTATAGACTCATATACATCCCTAGTTTGACTTAAAATCCAACCCATAGCCAGAGTAGAAACTAATTACTTCATCATCCTGGCAAGATAATGACTTAGTTAGGGGATAATCATTAACCTTACGGCTGCATAAAGAAACTGAAAACCCAAAAGTACTCCCTAGATTGATATTTTATCACGAATTTGGTGGTGGACCACATTTTACCTTAGAAAAGCTAAAAAATTCCACCTGGAAACTCCACTAGTCTCCAGTAGGCCTTCCTCATTCCACTAGTCCCATAGGTTGTTCTAGGATTGTGTCAAAACAATCCTAAACAGTTTTTAAGGCCTAGTTATACCTTGTGTGAATAAAGAGATCTGGCTCTGCGAAGGACTTATACCATATCACACCCAGACCCTAATCCTCCTGAGATAGTTGATAATCCAGAAAGTATTCTTACTAAATCTCCTAAATCCAATACTTCAACTGTTGTCAGACCAATTCATAGAGCTATTTCTGTCCCTAAAAATATCTCAGCTCTACAAGATACACAAGTTGACTTACCATTCATAAGAAACCCATCCAAAACTAAGTCACTTAGTGATATAGATCAGATAGACTTTGAGCCCCCACACTCACCCCAACATAGTGGTGAACATACTGATAATAGAGAAAACCACCCCACCTGATCTTCATTTCATTCATAACTTTGGTTTCTCTCATCCTAGATCTGCTCAATAGTCTCTTGCTAGTCCAAGTACTTATGTTATCCATACACCCACTGTCCAAACTACTCCATTTCATCCTCCCCCTCCTTTCATAAACCCTCCACTTGTAAACCCCCCATTTTTTCCACAACCTCCTATCATGGCAACCTGGTATGCCCCTCTAGTCCTTCCTTTACCTTTAGTAAATTTTCCACAGGACTATCAGTCCAAGATTCCATTATATGATGCTAATAGTTCTATTACTGCTTCACAACACGTGGACAAGATGAATGACTATTTAGATAGAAATGAGATAGATGATGAAACCATTAAGCTCAGATTGTTTTCTCAAATTTTTGGGAGAGAAGCAAGAAAATGGTTCAAGAACTTAACTCCTAATAGTATAAATGATATCCTTTATTTACTTCAAACATTCATAAACAAATGGGAAGTTAGGAGGAACCCTCTCCAAATACTTTCAGATTACAACAACCTCAAGAGAAACACTGGGGAAAGTGTTCAAAATTATTGCACTAGATTTAATAGTGTTTATAATGCACTACCCCCAGATTTGAAACCACCACAAGGCTCAGCTTTGGCCAAATTCCCTGAAGGATTTGATCCCAAAATGGCCTATCAGCTAAGAGAGAGGGACCCCTTAACTTTAGAAGACATGCAGAAGGGAGCTCTTAGTGTAGAAGCAAATCTGATTAAGAAGAGAGCTAGAATGAAGACTGAGAAGAGGGTATCATTTAGAGATGAAGTTGCACCTTCCACATCTAATTCAAAAATGGAAAGAATGATGGAGGAGATGATGAAGAGGATGAGCATATATGAAAGAGATAAATATAGAGAAAACTTAACACCTCCTCAAAATAGAAACCAACCCCAGAATCAAAATCAGAGCTTCAGGAGAAATCAACCTCAAATCAAACAAAGAGAGAGTGACCAACAAATCAGACCCCCTTTCCAGGAAAACTTTGTAGATGAAGAAGAAAGAGAGTCTGAGAAGTTGGAAGAATACCATGTAAATGTCATAGATTCGGATGATGAGGATAACACATTCCTTACTGAAGAAGAACAAAGGATGTTTTGTTCAAAACCAAATGAGAAATCATATGAAGATTCTGAAGACTATAGATTAGGATTTGAGAATGCCATAATGGAAGTCCATAGGTAGTATAACCTTAGGAGCAAGAAGAGTCAATATGTTCCTAAAATAGATCAGCCAACACCGCTGTTAGAAAAACCTATGAACCTATTCCTAAAAAGACAGCAGAAAACACAAACACTATGGCTAAAAAGACTGAACTAAACAAGCAAAAGACTATCCAGCCTAGTAATGATTCAAGCTACCCTAGTACTTCAAATAGTGGCCCTGGAAAAACCTTACTGTCCAAACCATAAAATCAAAATCAGAAAATCAAAAATGTAGAAAATTTCATGGCTGATAAAACTAATGTAAATGCAATAAATATACCCGTGCCTTTTAGTTTTGAGGGGGAGATTTCCAAAATCAAGATCGCTATACCCCTCACTGAATTGGTAACCCAAGAGGTATATATATCCCATATTTTCAAAGTGTTAAACATAGGCAAGGATACCAATACCTTGAACTTAACTGATGATAAACCAAAACTGTTGTTTGGTCTTGAATTAGAGGGAAGATATCAAGAAGGAGCAATCCCTCCTTTCTATGTCAGTCTAAACATACATGACAAAATTATGCATAATGGTATGCTAAAATCCGGTGCCTCACACAATATCATGCCAAAGGTTGTGATGTAGAGATTGGGCCTAGAAATCACAAAGCCCTACAAAGACTTGTATTCTGTTGATTCCAGTAGGGTAAAGTCTCTGGGCCTAATCAAGGATTTGTGTGTCAATCTGGCACAAATCCCTGCTAAGAGTCTAGTCATGGATATAGTTGTGGCTGACATCCCCCCAAAGTATGGCATGCTTTTATCTATATCATGGGGGGCCAAACTCCAGGGCAGCCTTCAAATGGATATGACCTATGCCACCATCCCAGTCTTCAATCAAACAAGAAGATTGTACCAGGAATCGCACATGAAATACATGGTGAGTGACATAGATAGTCCAAATAACACACTAATTTATTCCATTCACTCAGACCTTGACTCCTTCATCATGTACAATGAAAATTACATAAATGAACAAGTGAATGAAAATGAGAGAGAACTAAGTCCCCATAACAATCAAACCAGTTCTCTAATCAAGAAAATGACTCCCAAAACTCTAGTAGCCCCGAAGTATAGAACATTGACAAAACTGAAGTTGACACCCTTTGGCATATGAGCTTTGATGGTTCTAATGGTAAGGCCGGATCAGGGGCTGGTTTTTGGATCCACAACACAAATGAAGGCCTTTCCTATAGGTTAGATTTTCAATGTACCAATAATGTTGCAAAGTATGAGGCTCTCCTTATTAGTCTATACTTACTTAAAAATCTCAAAGCCAAGAAAATATTGATCCAAGGAGATTCTGAACTAATCATCAATCAAATTAAGGGAGAATATTCATCCAAGAACCCTAGGTTAAGGTAATATAAAAATTCTTCCCTAGACCTTCTCAAAACCTTTGAGAAATATGAGCTTACTTTCATCCCTAGGGCCCAAAACTTCCTTGCCAATGAGCTTGCCTTTGCTGCCAACAATTGCTCTTTACCTTATGAAAATAATCAATGCCTCATTAAAATAAAGAACAGGCCTATTGTACCAGACAACTTGAACCATTGGCAAGTGTTTGACAATGATTACCAAATAGATGATTTTCTACAATCCATAAATGACTTTTGAAGCACAAAACCGAGTTTGAGATTTGAAAGAAATAATTCTGCTGAAAAAGAAACTCCCAAAATAGAGCTACCCTTTGATGATGATATAAACCACCTTCAAAACTCTTGTGTTGCAAAAGTATTTGATAAATCAAATCAAAGGGAACTTGAAATTTTGCAATACAAAGATGACACCTTGCCAAGAGGCCTTACACCACTAGAAGAGTTGTTTGATTTTAATGATGTAGCTAAAAAACCCAAGATGGAACCCACTGAAACAAATGTAGAAGAGTGTAACATTGGAGGGATGAAAGAGTCAAAAATGATCAAGCTGTCCTAAACTCTCCCATATCACATAAAATAGAAATACATTGAGCTTTTTAAAGAATTTAAAGATGTGTTTGCTTGGGGTATGAAGACTTGAAATCGTATGACACCAAAATCATCCAACATAAAATTCCTCTCAAAGAAAATAAGAGACTATTTAAGCAAAATTTGAGAAGAACAAACCCCCTCTTGTTACCCTCAATTGAGAAAGAAATCAAAAATATGTACGATGTCCGGATCATATTCCCTGTTCGATACTCAGAATGGAAGAAGGAAGAAGACCGGGGAAATTAGGCTTTGTATTGACTTCAGAAATTTGAACAAAGCTTCCTTAAAATACAATTACCCCTTGCCTAAAATGGATCACATACTCCAAAAAGTATTTGGTTCACAAAGAATCTCATTACTAGATGGCTTCTCAGGTTATAACCAAGTTCTAGTCTTTCCAAGTGACGAACTTAAAACTGCTTTCACTACACCTTGGGGTACGTTCATGTATGTTAAAATTACATTTGGTTTAATGCCTTATACACCAATTTAATGCCTGACTTAATCGTGACCTTAAAATTAAATAATAATAATAATAAAATAAATTACACAATTTATTTCAAAAAATCTAAAACAACATAATTACCAAATATAAAAGCTTACATACTAAATATGAACTTTTAAACACATACCTATATATTTTAGGTTATTATATTTTTACATTTAATTAAAAATAACAATAAATTTATAACAATAATATTACCAGCACATAAAATTAGGGTTCACCTTTAGACCTAAGGATGGAAGCCAATTAAAGAAGGCTCTCTACATATCTTAGGTTATTATATTTTTATATTTAATGAAATATTTTTATATTTTTATATTTTTGTGAAACTCAATCTGGTCAATTGGATGTACATCCTTGGAAAGAACTTAAAAGGATATTGTAGTATAATCTTCTGAAGTCTTAGGAGCCTGCACCTTTGGCTGTAGAAATGTCATATGCATCTTCCTCATATTCAGGTCATAAATTGAAAGCAATCTACTCTGATCACTAGGATTATTCTTGCAATATTGTGCATATGTTACATCCTTTAATGCTTCATTTATGATTTTAATCTCTTTGTATTTTTCCATGATATCCTTCTCTTTTTCAACTGGTTTTCTAGATGATGAAACCTCTGCACTATGTTATTTTTTAATAATTTTTGCACTGGAAGTTGATGGTTGATGTGCTTCTTCTAAAACTGTTGGAGGTGCATCATCTCTAACAACAATATATGTTTCAATGGGTTCAACTATTTAAACTGTCTCTATCACTGGATTCAGTTTTGTTTTCTTCCTATACATAAGCTTGAATTTAGTATCAAAAGTAGTTTCTGCAGAGTAAGAGACTTCCTCTCTTTCCCTTTTTAAATTTTTGTCCTATACGGCTGGAGTAAGCAAGATGGAACTAGTATCAACCTGCTTTTCAACCTCCTGTAAATTATTTTCCAACCACTCTGACTGGTTGGAATAATTTTCAATTTCAGGCTTTGTCTCATGAATGAAAGGGGTCAATTTGAATTTGACTCTTAATTTACTTATGACACCCATGGGGTCATATTTCCATTTGAAATTTCTACTGAACTTAAACTCTTGTAAACATTTGTCTCCTTTCTATCCAACATTCCTATCATTACATATAAAAGGCCCTAGCTGGTTTTTAATCTTGAATTGAGTCTTCTTTTTAGCTAAAAGGAAATTGATTTCATCTGAAGTCAAGAATTGTTTGATGTATTCTAAAGAAAATATCCTCATTGGGAGGTATTAGGAAGCTTGTATGGAGTTAGTGAGCTTCCATACACTTTGGTTTCTGTATGATTCTAGTATAGATACCAGTCTCTTGTTTTTCTCTGCTCTGACAACTGTAAAACCTTTTTGATATCTTCACTAATTCTAGGCTGAATGCTACTACTTAGCATATTAACAACTGGATAAACAAAAGAATCAATGAAGTCTTTGAAGCTGAATTCAGTGGAATCCTTTCTGATCAAGGATGTCCAAAAGACAATAGATTAGGAATTACCCTTCATGTCCAGTTTCTGGAGGCTAACTGCAAACCTTTCTGATTGGAAATATATAAACATACTAAACAAAACTGAGGATTATTTGAATACTCCTTCTTCTGGTATTTTTACTAACTGATCATGGGTGGAATCTGCCAGGTATTGGGAAAAATTGAAGGTTGTAGCTGGAGGCTGGCCTGGGCAAAATATGGATAAGAAACCAAGAATATATGCATCTACATGTTCATTAGTGAAATATCCTAAAATACATGATTACATGGTAACAATTTGTTTGGTTCTTTCTGAAAACATGGAAGATGAGTATGGAGGATTGCTTCTAGCGGTTTCTACTGATGGAGGGAGGAAAGTCTGAAAGATTTGGAATATTTTAGGAAAGTCCAGCTTTAAGTAGAGTTAAGTAAGGGTTTCAATAGAGAAAGGTATTCCCTCTGATTGTGGTTGAATCTGTAGCATCTGATTGATGGATTTGGCAGTGATTGTATAAATGATTTCTTGGTTTTGGGTAACTATTTCTCTTTCATTAGGCAAATAGCTTATTTGACACAGTCAGGTGAGTTTAGGGAATTGATAGTTCTGTGGGAATTGGAAAATTAGAGTCCCAGAGGTGTATATCGTCTGCATGATCAACAAATTTATCACGGCTCCAACACTAGAGCTCCAATAGGTTGCTATCAGTCATAGTGTCATTGATATTGAAGTCTTTATAAGCAAAAGGGGTGTGGTTCACATCTAAAACTAGTGGTTGAAGAGGGTTTACAGTCATAATGCTCTGGGAAGCCATTAATTTGTTTAATTATTGAGTTAAAAAACAAATTAGATAGTTTTAGGAATTTAGGATTACTTGGAAAATTGTGAATTTGGTCTTAGAAGGGGTCCTGGAAACTGCGGGCTTTAATTATGGTCGGGAAAGGCTTTTTGGTCTATTCCGTAATTCAATCGAAAATAATGAAATAAAAGTTAGGGCAGGGTTTTAATATTTTTTAACATTGAGTTTTATCGCATGGCGTGGGGTTCTTTTATATTTCAAATATCAGTGGTTTCATCGTATGACTTGGAAACAGTTTAGTGGATTATCGCATCTCGAAAATCAATTTGGTGGATTGGGGAAGGGGGGGTGCGAAAAGATGTGGTTGTGTCGTGTGGAAGGGTAGTAGGGGTGTGAAACGACCCATTAGGCACCCCTCCTGTTTTAAAGATCAAACAACGAGGAGTGCAAAATAGTGTGGGGGTTGCTAGATCTAATAGCGATGATCAGACAGATGGCAACAGTGGCAGGATCTCAAAGAGGTGGGGTCGGGTAGTATGTAGGTGGGGATTTATATTAAAGTGGGTTGGGGTTATAAAATATATTATGTCGAGGGGTTAAGTTTAAAAGGGGTTATGAAATATATTAACTGGGAAGGGGCTAAATGAAATAAGGATGGGAAAATAGATAGGCGGAGGGGTTTAATTAAAGGGGGGGGTTATGAAATCGGTTTAGAAAATATGTTAAGCAGGGGGTTTAATTAAAGGGGGGTTTATGAAATACATTAAGCAAGAGGTTTAAAATGATATCAGGGAGGGGTTAAAATGAAGTGGGGCCCGATATATATTAAGCACGTTAAACTACGTAAAAGTGGGTTTGGTTGTTTTATTTTAATAATGCGGAATTAGTCAAGGGGGAGGGGTTTTGGTGTGGGAAAAAGATTTAGAATAATGGGAAAGGGATATTATCAAAGGGAAAGGTATTCTACAAGGGGAAATGACTTACAAGAGTGGAAAGAGGGTTTTTATCAAGGGGAATGTGTTTTAGAAAGACATTAGTGATAAGAGATCAACCAAATGATGCTTTCCATAACTTGTGAAAGTATTCTACCTACCCTTTATTTACCCTAACATTTTTTATTTCCTTTATTGGGTGAATTTGAGCTTGCTGACCCTTTTATTTTATTTTGATAAGCAAACTAACTTATTTTTAACCTTATATCTTCCAATGGCTTAGATTAAACTTATGAGCTCATTTTTATTCTCTACCTAACTACTGATCTACCAAGATTAAATGGTTTGGTCAAATCTTTATTCACTAACTATCATGACATGAAATTTAAAGGCATGAATGAACAAGATTAGACTGTATGATCATCATGAATTGTCGCATTTTGGACAAGTTGCACACAATTTTTTATTTACACCAACACTTTCAGAATTTATTTTTTCTTCTTTTTGTGGGTTTCATACTTTATATCCTTTTTTGTTGTTTCTTTCTTTTTGTCCTTTGATTATTCTTCTAGGAAATACCCTATTTTCATTTTTTAATATGGGAAAACATTTGCAGAAAAGCAAAGGTATGTACAATATTACAAGACTCAAACATAGAAAATTCAAAATTATGATCCCTATTATTATAGGACCCTAACAGTGGCTCCACTTGGGGATGGCATCTCCTTGTGAGATGTCAAGAACTTTCTGATCAATGGCCTTGGAATTTTGACTTTGCTTGCCTTGGAATTGCTTTATGTGATCTTTTAAAGCTTAGGGCATTCTATCCGGGATTCAAATTTGCAAGATAAAAATCCAATCAAATATAAACTTTTCTATGATATTTACAATGAGTAAAATAGAATCAAAAGACTATTGGTTATTCTGGTGAAAGTAGTGCTTTAGCATTCAACCATTGACTGGTCCACCTGGTAGATCTGTTCCATCTAACTCTTTCATGAAAAATGAATTTTTTCCTCTGTAACCATAAATGATGTATGGGCCATTCTAGAGAAAGTCAAATTTCCCATGTTCTCCTTTTTCTTCCCTTCTGGAATCCCATTTGAGTACTTGATCACCTATGAAAAAATCATCTTCTTTAGTTTTCTTATCAAAGTTCTTCTTGATTTTTTCTTGAATTACTTGGGATTTGATATAAAATTCTTCCTTGGTTTGTTGCAAATGAATTCTGATTTATTCTCCTTCGGATTTCATCTGGTTCTACTTGCACCTCTTGAATCATTTTCATCACTGGAACTCCCAATGAAGATAGAAAAACAACATCCATCCCATATACTAATTGATAGGGATAGGTACCAATATATTTCTTAGTGGTTAGTCTTTCTGCCCATAATGCATTGACCAACCTTTTATTCCAGGTTTTCTTGTTTTCTTCCAACAACTTCTTGATGATGTTAACTAGGCTTTTTTTTTAAGATTCTGCTAGTCCATTACCTTGAGGTTAATAGGAAGTGGAATGACCTAGGGTAATATGGTATTTGTTACAAAAATATATCATTTTCTTGGACTTGAAGGCAGCAGTATTATCAGTAATGATATTTTGTGGGCATCCAAATCTAGAAAGGATGGTGTTCTCAATAAATGAAATAATGATAGAGTATGTGGCTTGTATAGAAGGGATAGCTTCTATCCACTTGGTAAAGTAATCAGTGGCTGTGAAAATCCATTTATGTTGGGCAGAGAAGGGTAGGTGAATTTTACCAATGAATTCTAAACCTTATTGTTGAAATTGCATTTCTACTGAGATGGGTTTGAGGGGTAATGGTAAGAGTTTCTTCTTCCCTTCAAATATTTGGCATTTGTGACAGGAGGAAAGATACTTTCTGACGTCTGAAAAAAGAGTGGGCCAGTAAAAACCTGCCCTCAAAATTTTATCATCAGTTGTTTTCCAGTATAGGTGTCATGAATAGTCTCTTGCATGATATTCCTGTATGACTTTATCAACTTCATCTTTTAACAATAAATTTAATAGAATTCCACCATGATCTTTCCAAATGAAACATTATCTAAGATACAATATTTCATTTCTTTCATTTTTAAGAATATTATTTTAGTTCTAGATAAACCAGGAGGAGCTTATAAGTTGCATAAAACAAATATAATGTCTGCATACTAGGGTGAATCTATAAAAGCTTCACTGATTTGTGGAGTCGCCATATCTTCCTGATCATCTAGTGCAGCAATGAAATTTATGTCTAAAGCTTGACAGTTCGATTCATCCATGAGTTTGGCTAAACCTTGGCCTTTGATCAATTTTGTAAGCTTGATTTCAATGCCATATTCCATTATTGTGGCAATTCATTTGCCTCTCTTTCCATCAGGCCCATTCTAAGTTAGAATGTCCTTTACAACTGAATTTGGAACATATGCTATTATATGAGAGTATAGAATGTACACTCTAAAATATTTTATGGATTTCACTAAAGCAAGAGTTTTTTTTTCCATGATATTATACTTTAGTCTTGCATCTCTCAAGGATTTATTGAAGAAATCAATGGTTTGTTCATAACCTTCATCATTCTTTTGCAACAAGACTGCTGCAATGGTGTGTTCTGAAGAAAATGAAAAAATTATGAAATCTTTTTTGAAATTAGGACTTATGAGGACATGTGTTTTAGTAAGGGCTTCTTTGACTGCTTCAAAATACTACTTAGCCTCTACTGTCCACTTAAGTATTGAATCCTTTTTCAACATGTTATTCAAATTTCTAAGTAGTTCTGCTAAGTTAGAGATGAATCTTCTAAGAAAATTTATTTTGCCTAAAAATGCTTGTAATTCTTTAATATTTCTAGGATGAATGATATTTAAGATTGCTTCTATTCTAGCTGGATCAATTCTAATGCCCTCTTTTGAAATTATGTGTCCCGGGAGTTTTCCTTCTTCTAATCCAAAAACTGTCTTTTTAGGATTTAAGGATATCCCAAATTTTCTGCATTTTATGAATACTCTTCTCACATGATCTAAATGTTCATTGTCTAATTTGGAAAACACTCTGATATCATCCAGGTAAATGAATAAAAATTCATGGGTTTCCTTTTGAAAGGCAATGTCCATGGCTCTTTGGAATGTTGCTCCAGAATTCATAAGTCTAAAGGACATTTTCAAATACATGAAAGTTCCCCAGGGAGTTGTGAATTAATTCTTGACTTGATCTTCAGGTTGGACTAGGATTTGGTAGTATCCAAAAAATCCATCAAATAATGGAATTCTAGATCACCCTACTATCCTATGGAGAATGTGGTCCATTTTAGGGAGTGGATAGTTATCCTTCAGTGATACTTTGTTCAAGTTTCTAAAATCAACACAGAGTTTGATTTCTCTTGTTTTCTTCTTAGTGGGGACTAAATTAGAGACCCAATCAGAATATCTGATGGGTGCTATAATTTGAGCATCATACATCCTTTTAACTTCTTTCTCTATCAATGCCATAAGAACGGGGTTAATCCTCCTCAGCTTTTGTTTAAAGGGATTTTGATTTTGTTTGATTGGTATCTTATGTTGGATACTACTGGTATCATAAGACTTGAGGTATTCATAACTCCAGGCAAAGATATCTTGGAACTATTTAAACAAGCTAATGTACTTAAACTTTTCAGCTGGAGGTAATTTTGTGGATATCTTAATAATCTTGGGATATTCCTTTGTTCCTATGTTTCATTTCTCTATATCAGACCTTAGAGGCTCCATTTTAGGTTTTCTAGCTACATCTTTGGAGTCAAAGAGATCTTCTAGTGGGGATAATCCCTTAGGAAAAATGTTATCTTTGAGGTTTAAAACTTCTGATTCATCATTTCTTAATTCCTCAATTTCTATTATTTCTAATTGTTCTATTTCTACATTAGTGAATTTAGCTGGTTCTATTTTATTTACACCATTTACATCTAATTCATTATTCATGGTATAATATAATGTATAGTTAGTGTCTATATTACATTTCTGAAATTCTCCTTCACAATACATAAAATCATAAATTTGTGATTCTTGTGAAAATATTTGCCAATACTTCAAATTATCAGGTATGGACGGCCTATGTCTTACCTCAGTAGTGTACTGATGATTTGGCTAAAAAGGTAACCTGCATGTACTGGAAAAAGTGGCCAAGCTATGGGCTTGCATATTATGCTTTCTTGGAATAGCAAAGTCAGTCTCAATAAAACAATTTATCAAGTCTAGGATGGTTTCTCTGTATTGACTAAGTCTAGTGTTATTAACAAGATGCTCTCCTTTGATTTTTTTTATGATAAGTTTTGAGTCTCTCATAATGGAAAACTCTCTTAGCTTCAAGTTTTCTTACAATTTGTAGGCCTAGCGCTAATGCTTCATATTATGCCATGTTATTAGTGCATTGGAAATTTAACATGAAAGAATGTCCTTCTAAATGATCATTTTCTAAATTTTAGATCCATACTCCAGCTCCTTCTCCTAATCTATTCACAGAGCCATCAAAAATTAAATGCCACAAAGATTCATGTGTTATATTTTCAGAATCAACTTCTTTGTGTTTTTCTTCTACAACTGTGATTTTATCATTTCCATTTTCTGAATTACATAATATAAATGAGTCCAGATCAGAATGTATTGAGTAGATAGGGAAATATTTTGGTCTTTCTGAACTACTTACCATGTATTTCATCAATGTTTCTTTATATAAGTTCCATTGCTGACCAAATACAAAAATGGTAGAATAATGTCAAATGGTAGAGATCCTTGTAATTTTGCTCCCCATGAGCGAGATAGTAACATACCATATTTGGGAGGGATATCAGCAACTACTATGTCCATGAAAATACTCTTTGCTAAGAAATGGACAAGAGTTACACATAGATCTTTAATCAATCCAAGGCATTTGACTTGACTAGAATCAAAAGAGAAAAGGTCCTTGTATGGTCTGGTGATGTCTAAGTTTAATTTTTCCATGACTTATTTAGGCATTAAGTTATGAGATTCTCCTGAATCCAACATATCATTATGTAAGATTTTATCATGAATGTTTAGGCTAATATAGAATGGAGGGACACCCCCTTGTTGATGTTTTCCATCTACTTCAGGGCCAAATAATAACTCAGGTTGATCATCATTGAGGTTGACAACATCTTCACCTTCAACTATGCTTAATGATTCAATAATTTGTGTCTTGTATGAGTCATTTTTCACCAGCTCTGTTAAAGGAACTGGTATTTTCAGTTTTTCTATCTCACTTTTGATATTGAATGGTATTTGAGTTTTTTCTAATTTGAGAATTTCATTTTTACCAATTGTGGTTTGTGTAGTTTTATCTTCTTTATCAGCACTTGGTAATTCAGTTTGTGTGTCAACTGTTTTTCGTTCAACTTTATTGTCTGGAACTTTTACATAAATAGTCACTTTATAATCCTTTACTTTTTTTAGGGAAGGTTATTCATTTTTTGGAAAAAAAACATAGCATCATAATCTGCATATATTGCACTAGTGCACAGACTATTTTTCGGTAATTTTCGGATTAAATCACTATTTTTTATTATTTTTTGAAATGGACGAAGACAAAAAAACAGTGATGTTTCAGTACATTTTATCATCCTTTGATTTTCTTTTCAATGTGATCGTAAATAAGAAAAATGAGAGTACCCTTTTGAAGTAGACAGGGAGAGGAAGTGCGGTATGATTTTTTTTAATTTTTTGGTGTCCTCATTTGAAAGTTATTTAATTTTCATTCAGTGCAATTTTTCGAACAATGAAATTCCATAGTGACACAGTTTAGTAAAAAATAAATAAAAAATTGAATTTTTTAATGAAACTCCATAAATATTACATCATTAAAAACTAGATTTAGAGATGAATGTAATGGTACTTGGTTTGACATAAAACATTTTGTTTTTGTAGGTGTTCTGTCCCTCCAAAGTTGCAGGTTTCTTAAAATTGCAGAATTGTTTGAGTTTTTTGTTGACCAGAAACTCTCGGCCGAGATAATGTCTCGGATGAGAAATTTCTAAAACTCTCGACCGAGAAATTTAAAACTAGTTTAACCCGCCCAAAGTTAGATTTAACCGAGCGGGCAAACTCTCGGCTGAAAGTTTAAAAACTCTCAGACGAGAGTTTGCACCCCGAGAGTTTGCCCAATAAAACTCTCGACCGAGAGTTTAGAAAACTCTTGGCCGAGAGTTTAGAAAAAATATGGGTATTGCAAGTGTAGGATGGTCCACGCGTTTGATAAAAATTGCAGCGTAGGAGGTGAGTGAGAAGCGCTGAGAAATTCTAAGATAGGGGAAAATCATTCAGTGCAGAGATATCTATAGACATTAAAACTTCCATCCACAGTTCATGCGCGCTGATACACCCGCCAATAAAATAAATTGTTTCTTCATTCCCCCACCAACACGGCAGTCGCAAAGCGTCTTGCAGAAAGTTCAGAATGTTGAACAATCGGTAAGGTAAGTAGTAACAACAACCGACACGGCAATCACTAAGAAGTCTGCCGAAAGTCCGAAACCTTCACTGAATGGTAAGGCAAGTAGGAACCACAGCTTTTTAAAGTAAAGGAAAAGTGGGAATCGTGGGATCGATAGTGGTTTCAAGAACGTCGATCTTGTGGAGGGAATCTGAGCGGTTTGCTCTTAATGTCTTGTGTAGAATTTAATATGTTGGTGAGGGTCCATACACGCTATTGAATTTTATTGCTAATACGATTTGATGGTGTTAATGCAATTTAAATTATTATAAATAGGATTTGATAGGGTGAACTTTATTGCTAATAAGATTTGATGGTGTTAATGCAATTTAAATTATTATCAATAGGATTTGATAGTGTATGGGATTAAATTTAAATTATCTTCAAGGACAATAAGGACAATAAAGTGATGGAATTTATTGCTAATACGATTTGATGGTGTTAATGCAATTTAAATTATTATAAATAGGATTTGATAGGGTGAACTTTATTGCTAATAAGATTTGATGGTGTTAATGCAATTTAAATTATTATCAATAGGATTTGATAGTGTATGGGATTAAATTTAAATTATCTTCAAGGACAATAAAGTTAGAAGATGTATATTGAGTATGGGATGTTTTTAATTTTAAGGTAGATGATGGATCGAAGTTGAAGTTTCAAAATTAAATAATCTATTAAATATTTTGAAATTTTTAATGTTAATTTTGATTATTTTAATTAAAATTTTTAAATTGATTTTTAAATTATATTTTTGAATATAATTTGTGTGTTCAAATTCATATACATGCATTTGTGTGTATTGCAAGTTAGAAATTGAGCATCAAATTCATTTAGTACATATATAATTTATTTTGGAAATAATATATATTTAACATTAAAATAAAATGCATAATATGTATATTAATGTATTTTATTTATGCACTACATTTTAGATATTAAAATGCTTTTTCTTATTTTTTTGCATTAAAATATTTTTAAATATTTGTTAATATTATTTAATCCTAAATATTAAAAGATTTTATGGATGTGTGAACACTTTTTAGTTGCTCCCTCATCTAAATATTTTCATAGGTAATTGCAATTGAATGTGATAAAATGAAATGACTAGATTGTGAGAAAGGATAGAGATTTATAGCTCTAGGAGGAAGCTCCTTCAGAATGGCTTGGGCAAGTAGGGAAAGTATAGAATGGCTTGGGGAAGTAGGGAAAGTATTGAATGTTGCAATTATTCCCACCCAAGTCCTTTTCACGTTGTACTCATAATTGATGATGATGTATGGGAAATAGAGAAATAAAGGAAAAGTCGGTCACCCACATCATTTCCACATTGTAATAAGAATTGACGATGTTGTATGGGAATAGAGAAATAAAGGAAAATCCGGTCATGTGGGATGGTAGACGCTAGTCAACATAGTTGGGAGATGAGAGCACACACTCTCTCAAGGGGAGTCATTCAATGATTGATGCATTCAAGCATTATTCGTAGAAAAGGGAAGTCAATGACATAATAATCACATCGTAGTGATGACAACTATGCATTAAGAGTGTGTGGAAGCATTGTTAGTGCACACTCGCAACTAGTCTGGAAACATTGCAAAAAGTAAAAACAACCACGTTAATAAGGTAGGGTGATTTGTTGATTCCCGCACAAGTGGAGATGTTGGTTACTCTGGAACTTCTCTTGGTTTTCAAAGGTGGAGATCCTTTGGGTGGACTTTGGATTCCCATGAAATTTATTAGGTGGAAGTGTAGTGCACTCTGGATTCCTACCTGATTTCATGTGGAGGCATTATGGGCTTTGGATTCTTATGGTGTAATCGGGTGGAGATTCCAAGCTTCCCAAAGGAATCTTGGGATCGTGCGAATGTCTTCCCAAAGGTTTTTTTTTCCATGAGGCTGGGGCGAGCATTTGGGGTTTCAAGTTAAGCATAGCTAAAATCCTATCCTCATGCCCATTAGCTTTCTAGTCATCTTCATGCCATTTCTCGGTGAGGACAGTTTCTCTGATATTCTCGAGAACCACTTTCCATATCTCTTCAATTTTTCGATACTCATCTCTGAATGTTCTCCAATTTCTTTCTTTCCAGGCAACCCATATGAGAAATCCCATAAAGAGTCCCCACGCTATGTTAAGAACAAGGCTTTTATACCCTCCTTTTCTCCAGACTTCAATTGTATGCCTGAGGCTCTTGTTGTCCCTATCTGTTTATTGAAAGAGGGAGGAAAGGTTTTTCCACAAGGTCTCAACGACAAAGAAGTTATTCAATAGGTGTTCCAATGTTTCTACATTCTTCTTACACATAGTATATGTCAGTCGGCCATGCATTCCTTTCTTCTGCAGCTGATCCTAGGTAAGAATCTTTCCATGACTAAGTAGCCACAAAAAGTATTCAATTTTCGGCCATTGTTTTTCCGACCATATTTTTTTTTCCAAAGTGGTACAACTACATTATGAATGTTATTTGATTTTATGTAATGGCCTTCTTGTATTGTGAACATGCCTTTCGTGCAATACCCCCATATGAGTATATCCTCTCGTGTTGCTATTGTTAGTTTTCTAGATTTAAGTTCTTTCACATAGTTTTCCCATTCACAAGTTTCTGGAGCATTCTTCCACTGGTCTTTTAGCTTCCATTTTCGCCATTGAAGCTCTGTCCCTTCATCCAAAAATTGTGCTATTGTCTTAGTATTCGGCCTGTTAGTGAATAGGAAAATCTCCCCTAAATCAATCTCACTGAATATTTTCTCCTGTTGTTGTCATGATTCCTCCCAAAACTGGGCAATGTCGCCTCCTCTAATTTCCCAAAAATTGTGTTCTCGAATGAGATATCTATTTAGTGCTATCAAGTTTCAAATAATGGATCCTTTAGGGGTCATTTGAACTTTTAATTTCCTTACAATAGTTAAGGAAATTTCATTCTTTTGTTCTGAGATTATTTTCCACAAATCTCTACCCCATTGTATCCATATTTACCAGAGCTTAGCTCCCATAACTTGATTTAGAAAATATGGATCTCTTAACCCCAAGCCTCCAGTCCTTTTTATTTTCGTAAGCTTATCCCATGAAAGGAGAGCCCATTTACAGGCTTGTTGAGATCCTTGCCATAGGATGTTTTTAAACGTCTTAGCCATATCATTACAAAAGATTTTAGGCGTTTCCAATCCAGAGAGTTGATAGATGGGAATGGATTGTAAGACTGTTCTTAACATAACAACTCGACTCAGAGCATTAAGCACCCGAAATGCCCAATTTTGAAGTCGAGCTTATATGCGATTAATGAGATATTTCCACCCAGAGACCCGAAGAGAATTTAGATTGAGAGGGATTCCTAAATATTTCATAGGGAAGGATCCGATGTTGAATCCAAAGGTAGGCAATAGGAATCTTTGGGAGAGAATATTAGTATTAAATATAAACACATTTTATTTGTCATTATTGATAAGAGTTCCAGAGGCTTCCATGAAATCTTTAAGAATGGATAAAATTTCCTTAGATTCTTTTAGAGTGGCTTGACAGAAGAGCATAATGTCATCTGCAAACTGTTGGTGCGAAAGTTTTAAACCTGCCCCCCAAAGATTAAGGCCTTTAAGTTGAGCTCCCTGGATCTTACTTTTAATATGTCAACCAAGGCCTTCTGCTGCAATAATGAAAAGGAAGGGGGAAAGTGGATCCCCTTGTCTTAAACCCCAGGTAGCATTAAAGGGAGTTGAAGGAACTTCGTTAAGAAGAATAAAGTAATTAGGAGAAGAAATAAAAGGCATTATCCAATAGATCCATCTTAAATCAAATCCAAACACCTCAAGAATAGCTTTAAGATAATTCCACGACCTCCAGATAGGGCTCCTCTGCACGACAACAACAAATGGATAAGGTTGTGGAGGAGTACGGGGACATCTTCACCTCACCCGCAGGGGTTCCTCTGCATTGTCAGGTCAAGCACCCGATTGATCTGACCCCAGGTGCGCTGCTACCCAATGGACCGATCTATCGGCGCTCTGTTCTGGAGAATGATGAAATCAAGAGGCAGATTCAGGAGCTGTTGCAGAAAGGTCACATCAGACCAAGTTCATCACCCTATGACAAAGAAATGTATTCCATTGTGCAAGCTTGTTGACACCTAGTTTCACCTCCATCTCAAGAAAGAACAAAGGGGAGAAAGGCAACAAGCCTCCGAAACCCTCCACCAATACAACCCCCACCAATACTGCCTCGACCCAGCAAAACAACTTTGAAGTTCTGAGCAATCTTGACTCATTGGAGCACCCTATAGTCTCCCAGGCCCCCACTGATCAAGATCCGTCATTATTAAGTCAATATTTGATTACAACCAATGCCCCAAGCACAACCTCGGATTCAATCCACGCCCAGGCACCGCAACACAAACCAGAATCCTCTCCCATTCAGATTAATACCAGCCACACCTCACTGCAAACCCCTCAATGCACAGAAATGCAAACAGAGCAGCCATCCTCAACCACTTCAAACAATCCTCTGGAGGAGATCCTAGGTGATCTAGATCTCCAAAAGGTCAATGAGCAATGGTCCAAACTGGGAGTCGATGCCATTCCCCAAGAACACTTGGAGAAGATAGAAATGGCATACCTGCAGCTGGAATACATCAACCAAAATGCAGCCAAAAGGCAATGGGGAAATAGCAGCCAAACAGGCATTCAAGCCAACCTGGATTTGGATCAATACAAGCCAATCATGAAAAGGATGAAAGGTTACATCAGAAATTATATGTTAATATGCCACAATACTGGTTTTTAATGGTTATGTAACTTATTTTTCCTTTACTAAAGTTAATCTATGTAATGTTGAAGACTCTATCTAATGGTTAATGAGGAATATGGAACAGTCATTTGGATAGTTACCCATAGGTAAATTGTGTACAAAATTTATAACTCGATGTATTTTCATGCGAGGTTACCAGGGGATGTCACATTGACCTTAATGGGTATTGATATTCAAAATTTGATTGGAAACACACATGAAATTCTCTGTGGTGGGCTTGATTTTAGTGGCACAAGTTCCATTCATGGGTTCTTGTGGCCTACGATATTATACACCGCTCTCAAAATTATGTTATCAATTCCAAAGATAAGAGGAAAGGATTTGTATATTTGTGCATGGTGGTTTGTACATGGTTATCAACTTAGTGATCCTCGCTAACTTATTGGTTGTTATAATTTAAATTGTTGCAGAGGTGGAAATTTCAATTAGCATTTTGAGAAGAAGGAAATGGAAGGAGGAATTTGACTACATGGAGAAGGCATGCAGTAGAAACCTATGATTTAAGTGGATTCAACAGTGATTCTCATTTGCAAAATTTGAGTTTACATAAAAAAACAATGCATCATGAAACATAGAGAGTCAATTTTCTAAGACTAGATACAAAGCTTGTAGAGGACAACTATTCTAGGTCAGGAATTTTGAATTTTGTAAGGAATTGTGTCAGGGGAGCCATAACTCAGAACTTGACGAAGCCATAGTTTATAAATTTGGTTGCAACTACCTATTTTTGCAATCATTTTCCAATTTATTTTTATTATTATGTTTTTATGTTGTAATCCCATTCAATTCACAAAGACCCATGCTTACTAGATAAAAATAAATGGGACCCAGGGCAGAACACATGAGTAGTGTTTCTTGAGACCCCCACCAGGTGATGCTAACTGGTTCTATGCAAAACAGTAAGTAAAAATGTCCTAGAATAGCATAGGCTAAAAAAAGAGAGAGAATTTTTTGTAGCCAAAGACTCCAACCCAAATATTGTTAGTATGAATCCTTTGTCGAAGTGTACGAAAAAGGACCACTTTAGCTACGCATAACTAATAGCCCTAACAAAAAAAGTGGCTGCCAATATCTTCAGATCTGCAGTTAGTTGATCAAGAAAAGAGCTGCAAAAAACCAGATCTATGCATAGAAAGACATTAAGCAGTAAAAAGAAGGGTTTGCTCCATATACCAATAGACAAGACAAGAACAATTTTTGAAAGAATTTTTGTATTAAGGGCACCTGGGAGGAAAACAAGAAGGCGTATCCAATTCTACTCAATGGGATGGGTTCTTGGAAGTCCTCAGCACTTCAGATCTAGAATCTCTCTCTCTTGTTGGTGTAGAAAACCCAGACAAAGATAGAACTCAAAGGGAGCTCACACAACAAATAATGTAGAAAAATGTGACCAAGTGTATAGATCCAAAGTGATCTAATAGGCAACAAAAGGTGAAGAATGGTAGGAAAAATCCTCCTATTTATAACAAAATATTGGGTCATTCTAGATCTTGGTGCATGATTAAAATAATGTTAACCAAATCTAGATCCACCTTTTATGGAATATTTTATTATATTTGTTGGAGGGAAAAGGTATTTGACTTGGGTCAAATCCCTTGATTTGTCAAAAATAAATAAATAAATGATTTATTTATCTTTTTAAGGAAGCTGTTAGAAGATAATCAAATAAATAATGATTTATTTAATTATTTGTGGGTGATTTGGTCATATTTAACAAGGAATATTATCTAAATAAGATTTAAATAATTATTCCTAGAAAATAATAAGATAAATAAAGGTTTATCTAATTAATTTCTTTGTTTTTGGGTTAAACATGACTAGAAATAATAATTAAATTATGGTTTAATTAATTATTCCATGAGGAAAATTAAACAAAATGGGTTTGTTTAATATTTCCTTTTGGGGTTTCCTGTTTTGACCATAAACAACCTAATAAATGTGGTTTATTAAGTTATTTTACATAGTGAAAGCAATTTTACTTAGGGTAAAATTGGTCTTACATGGTGTGCTTGGGTCCATCTAATGATAATAGGTTAGATGACCAAAAAATGGTGTAACAGATTGCCCCCCAGCGTGCGAGTGTCAGGAGCAAATCGTATGACCGAAGTACGTTGTAAGAACTCAATCACCAGACAACAAAAGGGAAGTCAGAGAGAGAAATGAAAGGTAGATAGTGTGCTAAAGAACTAGACCCTGAGGAGACGAGACTCGCAGGTGCAACAAGTCTCTTTTTATGAGAGGGTACCTATGCTGAAGGCGGCGGGGGAGGCATACCTATGCCCACCGAGACAAAGTACAAAAGAATAGTGTGTCCAGTAAACAAGGGACCGAACCATAAAGTACAGCTGGCATAATCATGAGCCAGATAAAAATACAATGAGGAATCCCACATACATGTTGTGCTTGGGATAACAGCCAGGACTGATACAATAATATCTGAGTACATGAGATACAAATACAACCCAAATGCCCCCTGTAAATGGGGAAGGGCTCACAAAATCTGACTGATACATGCAAATCAAAGAGGCGCCGCAAGTGGCTAAGGCCAACATCATCAAATATCTGGAGCTGCATCGAAGGCTGCAAGGAGGAGGTCATCCGGGCATGTGGGGGGCTACCTGCAGGGCCACCCCCTCATGAGGGTTGAGACATCTCACACACACCCGGGAATCATCAAGAGCCACTGCTGTATCACTGAACCATCAAGTATATGGATCTCGATCATGCTGAAAGGAGCTAGAGTGGAGAAACAATCAAGTCAAAGGGAAATGAGAGATCCCTTTGCCCGATCCAAGGCACCGAACAAGAGTGGAAGCTGGAACCAAGGTACACCGCCCTCTAGACCTGGCTTCTGGAATGAATGAGCTGATGTTGACAGAAGGAGGTCCGCCATAGGTGAGGAAATGAGATACCCTCAACTAAGGCACGAGAGAAAATAGTGGAGCGACGGACAGACTGACACTGATGATGATAGTGAAATGGAAAGGATTGAGTGGCGAATGGACGACTTCCCTTGTTAGAGCATAAAGGGCATGAATGACATGGCAGCGACTGACACAATATCATAAGGGATAGGGGACAGTGGGACTGAAGGTCATAATGTGCGACACAAGAGAGAGGCCAAGCAATGAAGGATGGAGGGCTATATCGGGGTACAAAGGGACTCGGGATAGACTCCATGAATGCGATGATGACTCAACTTGGATGCTCTAAACAAGGGCGACTTAATGGTGCTGCCACATAGGAAAGGCCAAATGGGGGATCATGAAAACATGAGTACAAGAAGGTAACTCATGACGAAGATCGACACGAACAAAGACAAGTAAGGAGGAAAAATGGTGCCCCAAGTACAAGTGTCGTAAGTGAGGAAATTCGATTTTAAGGAGAGGTGAATCGACCCTTCATGGACAAAATGTGTCCTGGTGAAGTGTTAAACACAAAAAATGAAAAAAGATGCTGGCTATCTAAAAGAAAATAAAACATGCATTTCAGAAGGGAAATGCTAAGGGTAATATTTCTTAAGATAGAGTGCATTGCGAGGATTAGGAAGGGGGTTGCCTTCGAAATCCTCTAAGAGGTATGCCCCCTTACCGAGATCCTTACTAATGATGTAAGGGCCTAGCCATAATGAGTCAAACTTCCCATGACCAAGGACATCATGGGCCTGGTCATAGACTAGAACAAGGTCGCCTTCGTGAAAAGTGCGAGGTTGGACTTTTCGGTCATACTGGGCTTTGGTGCGTTTCTTGGCCGCTTCCATGGTTTGCAAGGCAACACGGCGGTCTTCGGAAGTGCGCTCGAGCATGATAAGTCATTGTTCTAGAGGTTGGGTGTCAGGGAGAAGTTCGACGGCCAGATGCAGGGAAGGGATTTCACACTCTATTGGTAAGACTGCCTCCTCTCCAAAAACGAGGTGGAAAGGAGTGAACCCGGTGGCGGTTTTAACAAAAGTCCGATAGGCCCATAAAGCAGGGAAGAGCATGAGGTGCCAGTTGGTTTTGTGCTTATTCACCGTCCGTTGAAGCATAGTCTTGAGAATTTTGTTGACTGCTTCAACTTGACCATTACCTTGGGGGTAATAGGAGGAGGAATATTGGTGCTCAAAACCCAACAGTGAGGATAGCTCGCGCCATATCTCATCTTCAAAATGTCTGCCATGGTCAGAGACCAGTTGTTTCGGAACTCCGAATCGAGTGATAACGTGGTTAAAGAAAAAGAGGGCCGCGGTAGCTGCCGTGTTGTTAAATGTAGGCATGGCCTCGGCCCATTTTGTGAAATAGTCGATCGCCACGATGATATATTTGTGGTTACCAGCGGATGGCGGGCGACACTCCATAAAGTCGATGGCCCATTTACAGAAGGGACCAGTGGAGACGACCGGATGGAGGGGAGCTGGGGGAGCTCGCGCCTTAGGGGCGAAATGTTGGCAATTGGGACAGTGTTTGACTACCTTAATGCAATCACTGAAGAGGGAAGGCCAAAAATACCCAGCGCGCATGACTTTCTGGGCAGTAGCAAGACCGGAGAGGTGGCCACCGCAAGCGCCGCTATGGCAGGCATTAAGGACCTGTTCAGCTTCAGCGTGTGTGAGACAACGACGAAGGACAGTATCAATCCCGCGACGATAGAGGTCGTTGCCGATAAGGAGGTATCGGGGAGCCTGGTGTCGGATACGTCGGCGAGCCTCACGATCAAGGTGGAGGGCGAACTTTTGGGTTCGCAAGTAAGTAAGAATATCGCCATACCACGGGTCGTCGAAAGTAATGGCAAATAAGTGTTCATCAGGAAAATCATCATTAACTGGAGGGTCTTGCGATCCAGTAGGTAATTCAGAAATGAGCTCAGCGAGGGCTAAGCCTTTCTTACTCTTTGGTGTGACAAATTCGAGGTCAAATTCCTAAAGAATAACGACCCAACGGGCGTACTTCCCAGTGAGGATACGACGACTCAATAGGAAAGCCAGGGGGTTGGAATTAGTCACAACCTTGGTGGAGCGCATGAGGATATAATGACGAAGTTTTTGGACTGAGAACACGACAGCCAGCGCTAATTTTTCTTCATATGAGTAGGAAACAGGAGGCCCTACAAGGTTCTTACTGACGTAGTAAATCACATGCTCGATACCATTGTCATCTTCCTGGATGAGGACTCCAGCGACCGAATAGGTGGAAGCGGAGATATACAAGATGAAGTCCCGATCAAAGTCGGGAGGGCGGATCAAGGGAGCGGATGTGAGAGCCTGCTTGAGGGCATCGAAAGACTCATGAGCATAGGTATCCCAAACAAATGGGATATTGGATTGGAGGAGTCTAAGGAACCCATGTGCGGTGGTGGCATAGTCAGGGACGAACCGACGAAGAAAATTAGCTTTGCCTTGGAGACTTTGGAGCTGGCGTAGGGTACGCGGAATGGGAAGTTCAAGAATGGCTTGAAATTTCAAAGGGTCAAGAGTGATACCATCCTTAGACACGATGAAGCCTAAGAGACGGCCGGCAGGAACGCAAAAGACGCATTTCAACGGGTTAAGGCGGATATTATACTTGCGACATCGGAGAAAAATGGTACGCAGATCGTGTAGGTGTTGCGCCCGATGCTTAGAACGTGCAGTGAGGTCGTCTAAATAAGCAAGGATAATATGAGCTAAGTCATGGAAACAATAAGACATGGCCCGTTGAAAAGTGGCGCTGGTGTTTTTGAGGCCGAAAGGCATGACTCGATAAGCAAAAGTTCCCCATGGACTAATGAACGCGGTTTTGAGTTGATCAGCAGGACGGATAGAAATTTGGTTGTATCCGGAGAAACCATCCATAAAGGATAGAACCTCATGCCCCGCACACTCGTCAATGATTTGGTCAATGAACGGTGTGGGGAAGTTGTCTTTGGGACAAGCTTTGTTCAAGTCGCGAAAGTCTGTGCAGACACGGATGGTGCCTTGTTTCTTGAGAACGGGAACCGGGTTGGATACCCAAGTGGTGTATTCAATGGGGTAAATGAAACCAGCCTGCTTGAGCTTATCGATTTCGGCTTTGATAGCATCACGTCTGGAAGGATGAATGGGTCTCAACTTTTGACGGACCGGTTTGGCATCAGGCCATGTGTCGATATGGTGTTCGACAATGGCGGGATCGAGTCCGGGCATTTCAGAATAGGACCAGGCGAAAATATCATGGAATTCTTTGAAAATCTTGGTGTAAGCTTCGATTTCTTCCGGGGTGCATTGGGCGCCCAAGGTGATATATTCTTCGATTCCTGGTTTGACTGAAATGTCAATTTTGATGGTAGGAGAGATATTGGCCATGTTTCCTTCTTCGAAAGAATCAGGTGCAGGGATGGGATTTTTGAACCAATCGACTGCATTGGGAATGAAGTCTTTGGTTTCCACAGAAAATTGGTCATGGGACTACTGTGGGAGGAAGTATGCACGATGGTGCATATCGTCCCATGGAAAGTCAGGGTTGGTCATGGCTTCCATAATGTCTTCATCGGACTGGAAGATGGGAAGACTGGAGGAAGAAAGGTCACCCGAGGAGGTAGTGATGTGTGACGGGTCATCAGGAGGAGAAGGGCTCATATGTGCAATATCAACAGATCCAAGGTCGGCTGAGGAGGAGCCGAGAGTATCTGCAGGTTGAAGGGTAGGTGAACTATCTCGCAAGGATGATGACAGGTACAAAATGGTGGTTGACGGCTCTGTTGGTTCGATAGCGGGAGGAGGAATGTGAATGGGAGTAGGAAGATCCTCTGGTCCTATCGAAGTAGCCTTGAATCGGCGGTACATGTCCAAGGAGGAACGATACTCGTCAAGGCGGGGACAGAGGTGGGTGTAATGGCCGTGGAAATCGCACAAAGCACAAGGGTGGTTTGTGCGCAAGGTTTTGAGTTTCGGGATAGAGTCCGGGATAGTGACGTAGACTTCGGGGATGTCAGAGTCGGGAAACGTCTCGTTGACCAGGATCTTGAGGTGCGGCAATTCAAGACACATATGGGTGGCGTGACCGACGATATCGCACAAAGCGCATTGGATAGCGGGCTTTGGCGGTCGCGGGGGGGTAGGGGTTGGCGGGGCGGCCTGGTCCTGATGGGTTGCCCCCCTATGAGCTTTGCCTTTCTTTCCTGGGGCTGGCACCACAGGGGTAGGGTCCTGGGGAGGTGCGGTGGGCCCGAAGGGAGTGAGGGGGACCGGTTGAACCGGTGTCAAAGCAAGGTAAGGTTTGGGGTGACTGGGTGGGGTAGCGGCTGGAGGGTCAATGTACCACACGGGTATGCCCAAGGTCAGGTTAGGGAGAGAGAGGGTGGCCATGACGAGGACAGAAAATACTCCGGGAGGGGGAGCCAGGAAAGGTATCTGTCCAGCAAGGTAATGACCAGGAGGGACGGTTCCGAGATGGTTAAGGCCTGGGGGAACTGATCCAGGAGGATAAAGGGGTTCAGGGATACCAACTGTAGGGGGAGAGCCAAAAGGAGGAGGTCGGGCTGGCTGAGAGGAATGGCTAGGAGCGGGTTGCGGAGGGCAAGGGAGAGGTTGCTGACTAGCCGAAGCAGGCTGCTTAAGGGCAGCCTGAGACGATTGCATCATGCAAACATTTGATAAGCTGGGATCAGTGATAGGAGGAGGGGGGAGATTAGGAAAATTTCCAAGCAGGGAGGAATCTTTGTAAACGCTGGGGGAGACACTAGTCAAGGAATCGACGGTTTGCTTGTTGGCGACAGAAGAGATGGTCGTCTCAGGTGAGGTCTGAGATTTTGGCTCATGATATGTCAACTGGTCAATGGTGACTATCTTTCCATTATGGGGGAAAGACATCTTGCGGAAAACCGCGGATGGGACAGCAGACATAGCATAGGTGTAGCTTCGCCCCAATAGAATTTTGTAATCTAGCGGGGCGTCGATGACTTCGACGTCAATGCAAACAGTCTTACCGGCGAGGGTGATAGGACAATTACGAAACAGGCCAATGGGCTGGGAGGCATGGCCGTCCCACGCTCGAAGGGTGATCGTGGAAGGGGCCAGCTCAGGAGATCCGAGTTGCTTCCAAACCGAAGCGGACATCACACAGGTGGATGCCCCCTCATCAATTATGCACCGTGAAACGTTGGCGTTCCGGATTTTGACTGGGATTTGGAAGGCAACGGAAGCAGGAAGAGGGGGATGGTCTGATTGAGTGGCGTCGAAAACAATCATTTGGTCATCAGCAGGATCTATAGCGCCCACGGCAGATAGTAGAGCCTTCTTTTGGGAAGGGCACGACTGGAGGAGTTCCAGTGTGGAAATGGCAGCAGGAGATTGCGCCAAATCATCTACTATACTATACGAATGAGCAGCTCGACTGGAAGCAGCGTTTCGACGTAGGGGTCCCTTAGGAATCTTGGTATGGACCTCAACCTTGGGTTGAGGGATATGTAAGGGGCCACTGGATGTCGAAAGAGGCTCTGTAGAACCTGAAGAAGGAGGCTCGGGGGCAGACTGAGCAGGAGGCTTGGGGTACCGGCGAGACCGAGTTTGAAGGTGAAGGTCGACGGTCAGGGAAGGATCGGAGTGCATCATAAGGATCTGGTAATCAGAGGAACCAGAAAGGGAAGGGGGAGTGGCGACCTGGCTGTCAAGCCGGGGCGGCCGGGTAGCCATGAACTTGCTGAGGGAAAGGATCAGTAAACACAGCGGGTTGGGTAGTGGCCACATTAGGAGGAGCATGAGGGGAGGCGTGTTGTCCGCGCAATGTGGCTTGAGACTCCCACATCTGCCGCATCTGGGGTAATAGGGGACAATCGTGGGTGTAATGACCATAAACACCGCAACACGAACAAGGCTTATTTGTGCGAAGTGGCCTGTCCGGCTTGGGCTGAGTGCCCTGTTGCTGGTTGGCAGTGTTAGGGTCCACACCAGGATTGGGTCCACGGGTACCAGGGGCAGATTGGTTTTGATTGCCTCTCCGCCTTCTTTGAGAAGAAGGGGGATTAGTCGCGCCTTGCTGTGCAAATACTTGCCCTGGAGGGGGCTGTAAGTGTTGTTGCGGGTTTGGAGGAGGCAAGGGAGATGGAAGCGCATATGCTGGAGGAGCTGGCGCACCAGGCTGCGGATAAAGGTAATGGTTAGGTTGGGCAACATTGAGGTAAGAAGGAGGTTGGGCAAAAGGAGGAGGCATGCCGTATCCTGGATACATGCTACCGGGAGGGGGAAGAGTGCTGGAGGTGCTGGCCCCTCCCTGAGGGAGACCATAGCCCATAGGAGGTTGAGCGTATGGATGGGAAAGGGCTCCAACGATACCGTTGGCGGAATGAGATGCCCCCGGGGCGTTAGCGCCACCGGGCCTGGGAAGGTCAGGAAGAACGGTATAAACATAACCAGATTGAGCGTAGATCAGGTCATATTTCAAGGCTATTTGGAGGGCGGCTTCTTCAGTTTGAGGAAAGTGAGAGGCGACATCTTTTCCGATAGGAGCTAAGAGGGTGCGAAGGAACCAGTCCATGTAAACCTGATCTTTGAAGGGGGGGGCTCGACATAAGCTCCGTCTTCGTCGCCATTCTTGAACATGGGCGGAAAGGCGGGTCGAAGAGGTTTGCTTGAATGAAGTCAAGAGCTCCGTGCCAGTATCGTATCGGAGAGGGAGCTGGAAATAAGATAAAAAGGCTTGGGCAAGGGTCACAAAGGTGGTATGGGAAGAGGTGGCTTGGTCAACATACCATTTAGAAGCTTCGCCGGTAAGCATGCGTTGGAACAAACGAAGACGGATGGATTCATCGGTAATGGAATTGGAGGAACACCACATGTGGAAAGATCGGACATGATTGGTTGGATCTTCTCCAGCAAGGCCTTCGAACTTAGGGATGTCGGAGGGGAGCTTGGTTGGCATAGCAGGCTAACCAACATCGTGGTGGATAGGGTCATTGATCAATTGATTGAAATCGGGGAGGCTGAGGCCTGCAATGTACGGCAGCAAGGGTATGGCCGAAGTAGTTCCTGTGGCGGTTCCGCTAGTAGTGGTTCCGGCATTAGGGCCTGGAGCACCACTAACGTTAGGCCCTGGACCAGACATAGTGAAGGTGACAGGGGGAGAACCAGGAGGAGAGGGAGAACCCAATGAATCAGAAGAGGAGTCGGAGTGCGGACTCGGATGAGGACTGGCTCGACGATGGCGGGACGGAGCAGGTCGATCGACCGGAAACCGAGGGTGAAGGCCAATAAGTCTCCGGGAAAGGCGCCTTGGGGGCGCAATGATGACGGGAAGAAGGAAACCGACAAGGGCAAAAAAGGGACAGAATCAAGTGAGGTCAAGGGCAGAAAATGTGCAGTGACAATTGATTTTAGAGTCTTTGCCAGGCGGTGTTAACCAGGCGCTTCTTCACTTAGGGTCAGTGTGTGGCGTGCGTTAATTTTAATTTTTAAAACCCTTTTCATTTTGAGAGCAAGAAAATGTGTGCTGCATAACTGAAAATAAATCTGCAGAGAACAGTATATAATGCTGAAATAACAGAAAAATAATAGCTACTATTGCATCAATTCAACCCAAGAAGGCGGGTCGCTCAAAACTAATGTAAAAAAGGGCAAAAATCTAGTCAAAACACACTTAAAAAGAGGCCAATAGATCTAGGGTCAAAAGGGACAGGGATCTAAAGGATAAAGCTGCTGAAAAGAGGTGCAGATCACAGCCAAGAGACAGAGGCAAGGTGGCTGGAAAAAGGGAAGAAATCAGCAAAAAGCGGAAAGGACAGGGAGGAGGTCCTAAAGAGAGGTCCAAACAAAACGACAAGAGGTGATTTGAAAGGAAGGAAGGATGATTTAAAGGGATCTGAGGAGGAGGTTCCAGATCTGAAAAAAGGAAGGTTGAAACTCTAAAAAACAGACGGCTGAAACAGCTAGAACTCTTCCACAAAAAGTGGAGGGTACTAAAGCCCTAGGGGGCTAGGTTCCCACTTAGATGAGTAGAAACAGATTAGAACTTGGTCAAAGCGGGCTGAGACAGAGGCTGGAAAACCCTGACATAAGCTTCAGCAAAACCCAGAAAAATTGCAGAAAAACCACTGAAAAATTGGCAGGTCGCAGGTTCTGACCTGTTTTCAGTGCAGGTCGCAGAAAAGAGGCTGAAAAGTGCGACCTGGAGGTCCAGGTCACAGGTTATGGGCCAAAAAGTGCGACCCCCCATTCCGGTTGTCTCGGCGGCAGATTTTCAGAAAAGTTGTCGTCTCAGTTGCGGCTGGTGTCGCTTACCTGCGCAATAGGGCCAGAAACACACGGAAGTTAGAAATTTTAATGTTTTAGGTTTTTATGTGAGAAAAACAACATAAAAATAGGAAAAATAAACAGCTGAAAAGAAACCCTAGGGTCTGAAGTAGCTGGATATGCAGGAATATGAAAAACGACAGCGGTCGTAATTTAAAACCCGTGTGGAGTCTCCATTTGTTAGTATGAATCCTTTGTCGAAGTGTACGAAAAAGGACCACTTTAGCTACGCATAACTAATAGCCCTAACAACAAAAGTGGCTGCCAATATCTTCAGATCTGCGGTTAGTTGAACATAACAGAGCTGCAAAAACCAGATCTATGCATGGAAAGACATTAAGCAGAAAAAACAAGGGTTTGCTCCATATACCAATAGACAAGACAAGAACAATTTTTGAAAGAATTTTTATATTAATCAGGCACCTGGGAGGAAAACAAGAAGGCGTATCCAATTCTCCTCAGTGGGATGGGTTCTTGGAAGTCCTCAGCACTTCAGATCTAAAATCTCTCTGTCTTGTTGGTGTAGAAAACCCACACAAAGAATGGAACTCAAAGGGAGCTCACACAGCAAATGGCAGAAAATGGTGACCAAGTGTATAGATCCAGAGTGATCTAATAGGCAACAAAAGGTGAAGAATGGTAGAAAAAACCTCCTATTTATAACAAAATATTGGGTCATTCTAGATCTTGGTGCATGATTAAAATAATGTTAACCAAATCTAGATCCACCTTTTATGGAATATTTTATTATATTTGTTGGAGGGAAAAAGTATTTGACTTGGGTCAAAATCCCTTTATTTGTTAATAATAAATAAATAAATGATTTATTTATCTTTTTAAGGAAGTGGTTGAAGGATAATTAAATAAATAATGATTTATTTAATTATTTGTGGGTGATTCGGTCATATTTAACAAGGAATATTATCTAAATAAGATTTAAATAATTATTCCTAGAAAATAATAAGATAAATAAAGGTTTATCTAATTAATTTCTTTGTTTTTGGGTTAAACATGACTAGGAATAATAATTAAATTATGGTTTAATTAATTATTCCATGAGGAAAATTAAACAAAATGGGTTTGTTTAATATTTCCTTTTGGGGTTTCGTGTTTAGACCATAAACAACCTAATAAATGTGGTTTATTAAGTTATTTTACATAGTGAAAGCAATTTTACTTAGGGTAAAATTGGTCTTACATGGTGTACTTGGGTCCATCTAATGATAATAGGTTAGATGACCAAAAATGACTCCAACCCGGTAGAAATAGAGAAATCGAACAACACAAGATAGTGACAAAAAGAAAAGAATATTAGTATGTATGACAGACATGGCTAGTGGAAGAAGGGAGAACAAAAGAGGGTTGAATGGAGGTTGCAGTAGTTAATGGAAGAATAGCAAGAAACAAAGTAGTGTAGATAAGAACATAGATGGGGTGTTGCAAGTAAGAGGCTATGATTCATATAGAAAGAGGAAGAAGTGCGCAAAGAGGGAGCACATAGTAGAGTATAAGTGAGGGAGAAACCTATAGTTCAAAATTTACAGCTAGATTGGGATTCTGCGATGGCTACACAAGTGAGCATGGATGTCGGACTGCACCTGGCTCGAGATGAGCTAGCGGTTTGTGTGGGGGGGTTTTTGGGATTTGAATGTGACCATTAGAAAAATTAAATGTAAATGGTAGTTAATGCACGTATAAATGAAATGAGATGTAAATGAACCCTATTTGATTTTTGCCGAGTCTCAAGCCTGATCTTTCCATACACCTTTCTAGACCTTTTTTCATTCAATTCAACTTCTTGCTGTCAATATCATTGCATATTAATTGTAAAAGAGAATCTAAAATGGTTTTTAACTATGTTTTGTGTCTGCTGTTTGATTTAGATTTTTGCTCATTTAGCCGCGGAATCTTGCCACTTTCCGCAGCTGCTGCAAATTTCCGCAGCCATTTTGTGAAAGTCTATGTTGCAGGTGTCTTCAGGAAATTCGAGCCACATGGGCAAGTCAGAAATGATGTGGACATGGATCGTGTCCTATTGGCTCGGGCAAATTCACCTAAGGAGGCTGTGGTCAAAGGTGGCCAAGTGGAAGTCAACCGTAGAGTCCCACGGTGACAGGACTCTGTTTCTCATCACGTGAATATTTGTATGACCGTTTCTAATTTACGGGAGACACATCAACACCTGTACACGGCTCCATAAGCCGAATCCAACATCCACTCTTCATAGATTTACCCCTCACCGCGACCATGATGCTGGATCTCTAGACGTGATGGTTCACGTGTCTCTATCAGCACAAAATTTAGGGAATTAGTTATATCACCTTTGTTATAAATAACGCGTTTCCATATGCATAATAGTTAGCCTCCATATAGCTCTGTAATGTAATTGCGTTGCCACTGTGCTGTAATATCATTTCTCTGTTATGACTGCATTTTAATATATAAGAAGACTCTGTTTTCAAGCGTAATTCTTATTTGAAGGCTGTTGCCCGAGGTTTGTGCAGAGGGCCCCTGCACACGCTGAGGTTTTGTGCATTACTGTATAGTTTCTTGTTTTATTTCTTTAAGTTCATTGTACCATAAGTCATTCACGTGTTTATACATTGCATCTTTCATGGTATTTATGCTTCATTTCTGTTCATAATCTTTCATGCTTTACATTTTACTTCTGTCCATAATCTTTCATGTTTTATGTTATTGTTAACTGATCAGTGTTCTTGTTTCAGATTACAAATAGGCAGCCCGTGCATTTGCATATCTTTTGACTAATGACATGGAATCAATATTGTTCTGCTGCTAATTTATTTTTCTTAGTTTTTGTTTAATTCCAGTACTGCTTTGTTTATTTCAGTCTTGCACATTTGCTTCAGTAGTTAGATTTAGATATATTAAATTGCTCATGTCATTTTTAGTTACCTCCGAAAGCCATAGCTGGACTAATGGTGAGGGATTGAAGTATGAGTGTGTAGTTTGATATTAGTTTACTTTCTGCAAGTTAGAAATATTAAATTGCTCATGTCATTTTCAGTTACCTCCAAAAGCCATAGCTGGACTAATGGTGAGGGATTGAAGTATGAGTGTGTAGTTTGATATTAGTTTACTTTCTGCAAGTTAGAAATATTAAATTGCTCATGTCATTTTCAGTTACCTCCGAAATCCATAGCTGGACTAATGGTGAGGGATTGAAGTATGAGTGTGTAGTTTGATATTATTTTCTTTTTCTGCAAATTAGATATCAGATTGCTCAAGTTGTTTATGGTTACCTCCGAAAGCCATAGCTGGACTAATGGTGAGGGATCAGAATATAAGTTGATGTAATTTGATTTAGATTTACTTTGTTGCAATTCTTGGATTTCTTTAATCATAGTTTCTTTTGTGTTTAGACAGCAGCAAGGATAATTTGGTTTTCATGCTCAATAGTTCACTGTTTGATTTATTAGGCTAGCAGCACATTTTCATTTCCTTTCAAGTTTTGTCATTGTATGTTTCAAATTCCTTTTGAAGTTTGAAGTTGGTAAATCATTATAAAGGATATCATTTCCTTGAACAATCATAACCATACTTGTTTTTATTTTATAATTTCCATCTCACATTAGAAAACCAAAAACGACAAAAAGGTAAGAAATAGGTTATCTTGCACATATAGTGCGCCACACTTCATCAGCTTACGAATCCCGGATTGATAAATTAATGTAGCAATTTAGGACACACTAAATTGACCAAACATTTTGGCGTCGTTTCCGGGGAAGTGTAACTAGGTAGCCAATTTCTTAAAAAAAAAAAACAAAATAATAAAAGAAGGGAAAACTTGATAACTTCTTGAAGTATGCTCTCCTCTTGCACCTAGTGTGATCTGGAGGATCAGAAAAGAGATTTATTGGTTCAGTAATTTCTTAAGTATGCTCTCTTCTTGCACCTAGTGTGACCTGGAAGATCAGAAAGAGAATTATTAGCCCAAATTTTTAAAAAATAAAAAATAAAAAATGACATGCATAGAGCAAGAGATTCTAGGGGAAGGTTTATAGCTAAAGCCAAGAGTTCGATTTTCACAACTCCATCTTCTTCAAGGCATAGATAAGATTCACCACCATCTACCCCTAGCCTTAAGATTTTTGGAATTCAAGGAGCAGCTGAATTAGAGGATTCTCCTATACCACCTACTAAATCTCATTTAGAAAAGGAAGAGACTCCCTCTCATCCTCCCTTGATAGAAGAACCAGAGGACTTTAAGGAATCTAAAGAAACTATCATGGTAGAGGAAATAATAGATGGATTTGGAGGTAGAAGAGGAGGAAACAATGGAGACAATAATGGTGAAGGTAATAATGGAAGAAATAGGGAAGGAGACAACTTGTTTGGATTCCCTATAGTTGATGAGGAAACTCATACAACAATGAAAAATATCTCACCATCTGTCCTCCCCAACTTTTATGGATTACGAAGTGAGGATCCTGAAACATTTCTGTTTGAGTTTGAAGTCATGTGCCGAACCTATGACTATATGGAAGACTCTCAAAAACTCAAACTGTTTCCTTCAACATTGAAGGGATCTGCTTTGAAATGGTTCATGGGATTAGCCACTCAATCTATTAGGACTTGGAATGATATGAAACAAACATTTTTGGATAGATACTTTGACTATTGTATGCCCACCAATCACAAGGATGAGATATTCAAAATGATGCAAAAAGAAGATGAAAATTTGGAAGACTTACTTGAAAGATTTCAATACAACTTGAAAAGAGCAAAGATGAGCAACTTAGATGATGAAACCTTGAAATCCCTCATATTAAAAGCCATTAGAGATGAATGGATAGATATTTTAAACATGATGGGGAAATGAGACATTTCTCAACTTCCACTTCGTGACATAACAGAACTATGTGTCCATCTCTCAAGAGGAAAATATAAAACAGGAAAAGGGCCTAGGGATCCTTCTCTTATTAGGGCTAACAAATCTGCAACTGGATCAGTAAGTAGGGTAGAGATTGGTAACATGCTTGATGAATTCAAAACTGATATCTTAGGGAGCCTTAGTGAACAACTAGACACCCTTAAAATCCAAAACAAGAAGAAAGCAGAAACAGATGCTTTAGCCATCTTTTGTCCGAAATGTAGGAAGAAACATGCTTTAAGGGAATGTCCCTTGGATGCAAAATTTGTAGAAACATGTATGATTTGCTCAGAAAATCATGAGATTAAGGATTGTCCTTCAATTCCCGGACTCAAAGTTGTTTTTCAAGAAGACTCAAATTCAGTAGAATCTCTCTGTTTTGTTGCAAGAAGACCTTGGCAGGGACAACAAACTCAAGGGTTTAACAACCCTATGAATCTTCAAACCCCACCAAATTGGAATCCTTGGCAACAACCTTGGCCCCAACATCAAAATCCATATCAGCCTTGGGTACATGGGATGCAAAATCCTTATGGGATATTTGCTCAATTTTATCAATATCCTCCATCTTTTCAAAATCAACAAGTTCCACAACTTCCAAACCCAAATCCACAACTTTCATTGTCATTTCCACAACAACAACCTTCTCAACAAAATCCAAATCCTCAACTCATGCTCCCATACCAACAAAAGACAAATCAACTTCCAGCTCAGCCATTGCCAAATCCTAACAATAAAAATCCTCAGAATACTTACATGGTAGAAGGACAACAATTTCCTACCTATATGATTGTTCCTCTCAATGATGTACAACTCAGATCTGGCAGAGTTTTAGAAAAACCTTCTATAGATATTCAAGAGCAAGATACCTCTGAGGAGGACTCTCTTAAAGTCAATGAGGGTTCTGAGGAAGCATCTCTTCAAAATTCAAACATTCAAAAAGAAAAAGAAAAGTTAACACCCACAACTCCTATAGTTGAGCAACCCGCATCTTCATCTACACCTCCTTTTCCTGAAAGACTACAAATTGACAAGGGGGTGGAAAAACAAATCTTGTTGCCTAACTATGATTTTCTAGATGAATTGAAGAATGTTTGTATCAAGATTCCCTTGCTACAAGCCATTCGTGAGATTCCTATTCTAGCAAAAACAATAAAGGAGTTGAGTTTCAAAAGACCAGGAAGGAAACTAAAAGACACAAGAAGAATCCACCTGGTAGGAAAAATTACAGATATTATGATGGGAAAAATTACCATGCAGAAGTATGTAGATCCAGGAAGTCCAATTTTCAAGACACATATAAATGGGATAGAAATTCCAAACACATTTATTGACTTAGGGGCTGCTATTAACATTATGAGTAGACAGACTATGGACCAGCTAAAACTTCCTAACCTTCTTTTTACACCTACTTTACTGCAACTTGCAGATTGATCAATTATTAAACCAGATGGTGTATTAGAAGATATTTCAGTCTCCTTAGATTCTTGGGAATATCCAGTAGATTTTATGATTTTGACTCCCAAGAGTAATCTATGAGGGCACCCACTTATCTTAGGAAGACCTTGGCTAGCCACAGCTGATGCTTTTATTAGTTGTAGATCTGGAGATATGTACATTTCTAATGGTAATTCGACAAAGAAATTCAATTTGTATCCTCCAACAAAAGCAATCACAGAAGTAGGAGACAATGAATGGGTTGATGATGAGGACACTATACAACCTGTCTTTACCATTTCTGAAATCAGTGAGGATAGTCAAATTCTGAACACATTAGAAAATTTTGAGATATCTTCAGAATATGATCCCACACAATTTCAATTGGAATCCGACATAGAATATTTATCATCAAGACAAATGTCTCTTTACTCTATGGAAGAGTTTGGTAGTTCTACTATTGAGATTTTTCCAGGAAAAACATTGAATATCAACAAACATTTGGAAAAGTCACAACAAGAAGAACTAACCAAAATCTTGCAAAAACATTCTACTGCATTTGCATGGGAGTATATTGACATGAAAGGTATTGATCCTAAGACTTGCATCCATCATATCTATATTGAGGAAAACAATAGACCAATCAAACAACCTCAAAGAAGGATGAATCCAAATCTTAGGGAGATAGTGAAAGAAGAGCTCCAAAAACTTCTCAATGTAAACTTCATTTATCCAATTTCAGATAGCCGATGGGTTTCTCCTTTGGTTATAGTACCTAAAAAGAATGGTAAATGGAGGGTATGCATTGATTACATGGAATTGAACAAAGCAACTTTGAAGGATCACTTTCCTTTGCCTTCTATCGATCAGGTATTGGATACATTAGCAGGTAAAAAGTACTTTTCATTTTTGGATGGTTTTAGTGGCTATAATCAAATTCAGGTAGCACCTGAAGATCAAGATAAGACCACATTTACTTTTCCATGGGGAACTTTTGCCTACCGAGTACTTCCTTTTGGGTTATGTAATGCACCTGCAACATTCCAAAGAGCAGTACTAGGAATTTTTTCTGATCTAATCCATGATTGTGTAGAGGTTTATATGGATGATTTTACATTTTATGGTAATTCATTTGAAGAGGCATTAGAAAATTTGGAAAAAGTCCTTATAAGATGTAAAGAAACAAACCTTTCATTAAGCCATGAAAAATTCTTTATGATGTTTACCGAAGGTATTGTTTTAGGACATCATATTTCAGGAGATGGGATTAAGGTTGATAGATCAAAAGTTGAAGTCATCTCCAAGTTACCTATTCCAAATTGTCAAAGAGATGTTAGAAGTTTTCTAGGATTTACTGGTTACTATAGAAGATTTATAGAAAACTTCACTAAAATTGCAACTCCACTCTTCAAATTGCTTACAAAAGATTGCGAATTTAAATGGGATCCTGATTGTCAATCAGCTTTTGAAACTTTGAAAACAAGAATATCTGAAGCACCTATCTTAAGAGGACCAAATTGGAAACTCCCTTTCCATATTTCTATGGATGCTTCAGATACAGCTCTAGGAGCTGTGTTGGGTCAAAAATATTTAGTTCCTTATGCCATTTATTATACCAGTAAAAATTTGACTCCCACAGAGTTGAACTATACTGTGACTGAAAAAGAGTTTTTAGCTGTTGTTCATGCAATCAATAAGTTTAGACATTACATAACAGGCTATGAAACTTTTATTCATACTGACCATTCTGCAATTAGATATTTAATGAACAAACCTGTTACTAATGGCAGAGTGACAAGATGGCTCTTAATTTTACAAGAATTCAATATTACTGTGTTGGATAGACCAGGAAAACAAAATACAGTAGCTGATTTCTTGTCTAGGATTCAGAATACTAAAGAAGATTCTCCTGTAGAGGATAAGTTTCCTGATGAATACTTGTTTGCAGTAACTATTAAGACTCCTTGGTATGTAGATATTGCTAACTATTTGGTTACAGGGAAACCGCCTTCACATTTATTTCCAAGTGAAAAACGAAAAATTATTCAGGAGAGTTCAAAATATTCATGGATTTCTAACGAATTGTTTAAAACAGGGCCAGATCTTGTGATCAGAAGATGTGTCAGGGAAGATGAAATGCCTAATATTCTTAAGGCATGTCATGATGAACCATGCGGCGGACACTTTGCAGACAAAAGGACAGCCTATAAAATCCTCTCTTTAGGATATTATTGGCCTTCCCTCTTCAAATATGCAAAAAAATATGTCAAAAGGTGTGACAGCTGCCAAAGAGTAGGGAAACCTACCCTTTCAAATGAAATGCCATTGCAAACACAGGTACTCATTGAACCCTTTGAAAAATGGGCTTTAGATTTCATTGGACCTATTAATCCACCATCTAAGCAAAAGAAGTATATATTGGTTTGTACCGATTATGTTACTAAATGGGTAGAAGCCAAAGCATTAGTATCTGCTATTGAAAATTCAGTTGTTCATTTTCTTTATGAGGATATTTTTACTCGCTTTGGTGTTCCAAGAGAAATTGTGATAGATCAAGGAAGCCAATTCACATCCAACCTGGTGGAGAAGCTGATGGAAGAATACAAAATCAAGCATAGAAGATCTACTCCTTACCATCCGCAAGCAAATGGTCAAGTGGAGTCTACCAACAAAGTTCTCGAAAGTATCATCACCAAAACTGTTCATCTACATAGAAGAGATTGGGCAGAAAGGCTTCCCGAAGCCTTGTGGGCCTACAGAACTACATGGAGAAATACAACATGACATTCTCCCTATGAACTTGTTTATGGGAAAGAAGTCTTGCTCCCCATTGAGTTCCAAGTCAAGACCTTCAAGATAGCAGTTCAGTTGGGGATGGACTTATCAGAAGCCCAAAAGCATAGAATGGAGCAGTTGAACGAGCTAGATGAGATCAGACAAGAGGCAATTCTAAGAACTAATCTAGTTCAATATCAAAGAGCTAAATGGCATGACAAGTACATCAAAGAGAAGAAGTTTCAAGAAGGAGATTGGGCATTATTATTTGATTCCAAGTTTAAAGATTTCAAAGGAAAATTTCAGACTCATTGGCTTGGGCCATATGAGATTGACAAGATCTTTAGCAATGGAGCGGTAAGAATCAAGACCATTGATGAGTTTCAAACTCCTCTTATTGTGAATGGCCACAGATTGAAAGTTTATCATAAGCCACTCTCAAAAGAGGAATTTGTCAAAATGTTTCAAGAAAATTTTGCAATCAGGCTGGTACATAAGAATTCTTCTTCTCCACCAGCCTAGCTTTTGTTCTTTTCAGTTAAAAAAAAAAAAAAAAAATTGTATAAGCCTGAAAACCAATCACTGGTTGGCAGTCTTATACAGAAAATGTAGGGTGAAAATCAGGAACACCTGACACCCTATATTTTCCAAAAAAAATCTCTCTTTCATTTCACAAGTTTTGTGACCACCCACTCCATTCCATTCCACTTCATTTCACTCCACTTCATTCCATTTCACTTCATTTTATCTATTTCATTCCATTTTACCAATAAAATTCTCTTTCATGACCATTTCCATTTAGTCAATTGTCATTCGTTCATTTCCATTCACCCAAATAATAGTTGTGTCAGTTTCCGCAGCTGACATCTGTTTCCGCAGCTGACACCAGTTTCCGCAGCCAGAAGCAGATTCCGCAGCTACCACTCTGTTTTTCAAAAGAATGTACAGCCAGATGTTATTTCCATAATCATGAAATCAAATGCAGGTATGAGGACCAATTATGAAGACATGGGGAATTCAAGATATCAATGAGGAGCAACTAATTGAAGACCAAGGAAAAATGGCAAGAATTCCAAGGTATGAGTAAAAATTTATTTCAAATGGCATTTAAAACACATTTTTATATAGTTATAAACCATAAGCTCCATTATGTGCAATGATTGTATCGACAAACTCCGTAACCACTCCATGATCTCTGTACAATCCTCCCACAATCCTTGCATTCATTCTCAAACGGTCCCATAATTAAACCTCTGATCTTCACTCATACTTCGATATTCCACCTGTGACAATGAAACGTAGTTGATTTGACTACGGCTTCTTTCAGCCGCATAAAATCCGTAGCCGTTGTATAAACGTGCTTACATTTATTCTGCAGCCACCAAATTTTAAAACACTGCCGGATGTGTTATACTCCTCCTATTGTTCTATTAATCTCACAGCCACATTTCCGCCGTGCTCACGTAACCCTTCTCTGTTCCGCTTCTCTCCATTTCATTCTCTGTTATGCTACAGTCTGTATACCCACTCTCTGATATCTACCTACAGTCATCGTGCTCATTTCCGTTCATTCAGCCGTCCTACTTCCATTGAACCCTCCTCACACAGGCAAGTTTTTAAAGAGCAGAAAGAAGGATGGGTAAATTGTTGAGAGTAGAACCAGAGGGACCTAAATTCATGGAAGGATACCCGCAAGTCAGGGATATATTGAAGAAGGAAAAGTGGCTGCGGTTTATCCAAAAGTTTAGAGGCTACCATAAAGAGGTGACAAAAGCTTTTGCAAGGTCTTTCAATGGCCTGGAGGTAGAGATTGGAGACCTTAAGTTTATGGTGAATGAGGCATCTATAGCATCTGCCACAGAACTTCTTCAAGAGGGTGAACGTTGGTTTAAGAACAAAAGCATTAGTGATGAAGCTTGGAGAGTGATTCTACATAACCCAGGTATGGACATAACTATTTTTAAAAGAGGAATTCTTGTTCATGCTTTGAAAGAGGAATGGGCTACTTTGCTGCTAGTTGTTCAAAAATTTATCACCTGTGAGGGCCGTTTTGGGTCAATGTATATGTACCATACCCGATTGCTGATGAATTTTATAGATAACCAGACCCTCAATCTGCCATAATTTTTATTAAATAGTTTGAAGAAGATGTCTGTGACTGTTCAGAAGCATTTAGGGGATGTAGAACCACATCTATATCACTATGGTCTTGTGAAAATTTTGATTGAAAAACAGTTAAAAGAGAAGAAGGACACATGGGAAAAAATTTTGATTAGAAATTTCTTTGAGGAACCTCAAGAAATTCCTGAAGGTAGTACATCAAGAAGGAGTAGGAGAAAGAGAACAAATGATGAAATTCAAAGTACTCCTACTACTACAGTTGAAAGAACTATTAGGGAAGAGAGACTGTCAAAAAGGAAGAAGAAAGAAACCAAGGGTAAAAAGCCAATAACATCAAAAGAGAGAAAAAGTATTAAGGCTATGCATCAAAACCCTTCTTCCGAAGAAGATCATCAAGTGTTATCTGAGAGACTAGTTCACCTTCAAGAACAGTCATCTATGGCCAAGAAGAGAGGGAAAGGAAAACAAAAGCAAAAAGACAGTGGTCCACAGCGTATAAGAAGAAGTTCCAGGCTTAAGGGGAAGTTGAGGAAAACGCAAACGAAAGGACCCCATTTTATTGATTTGGGAGAAGAAACATCTGAACAATCTCCAACTGGCCATAGTCCATCTCACTCTCAGTCATACAGTGAACCTAGTTCATTTCATTCTCAGTCAGACATTGAACATAGTCCATCCCATTTTCAGCCAGACGTTAATGTGAGCCCTTCTCAGCCAGATTTTGAAGACAACTCTCCTCCACGGCATTTTGGGGACAGCCCAATAAAAATGACACCTGAGATAGACCCAAAGCAATAAGAAGTATATGATTATATAGAATCTTTAGAAAAAGCAGCTACGGGTCCCAGTACTTTGTCCACTCAGCCTCACACAGTACAAGATGATCTAGTCCAATCACTAAAACAAGAAGTCTTTGAGCTAGAGCTTTTAAATAGACACATCAAAAATGAAAATGAGACATTGAAGGAACAAAGTAAATTGGACAAAATCATTCATGATAATACCATGCTACATCTAGGAATATGGCAGAAGAAGAACAAGAAATTGAAAAAGAAATGCCAGAAGTTAAGCAGAGCACTGGTTAATATCAAATTTAGATGCTTAATGAAGAAGCCCAGAATGTTAGCAACACCAAGGAAGAGGAGGAGAGGGCTGGATGTACTGGCTGAAGTGTCAAGGCATATGAAATGAAGAAGGATTATCAAAATTTTGGTTGCATGAGGACATGCAACACCTTCACAGTGGGGGTATGTTGAGTCTCAAATCTGCATCTTTCCTATACACCTTTCTAGACCTTTTTCATTCACCTGAACCTTCTAAGTTGTCAATATCATTGCATATTAATTGTAAAATAGCATCTAAAATGGTTTTAACTATGTTTTGTGTCTGCTGTTTGATTTATATTTTTTCTCATTTAGCTGCGGAATCTTGCCACTTTCCGCAGCTACTGCAACTTTCCGCAGCCATTTTGTGAAATTCTATGTTGCAGGTGTCTTCAGGCAAATCGAGCCACATGGGCAAGTCAGAAATGATGTGGACATGGATCGTGTCCTATTGGCTCGGGAAAATTCACCTAAGGAGGTTGTGGTCAAAGGTGGCCAAGTGGAAGTCAACCGTAGAGTCCCACTGTGACAGGACTCTGTTTCTCTTCACGTGAAGATTTGTATGACAATTTCTAATTTACGGGAGACACATCAACACCTGTACACGGCTCCATAAGCCGAATCCAACATCCACTCTTCATAGATTTACTCCTCACCGCGGCCATGATGTTGGATCTCTGGACGTGATGGTTCACGTGTCTCTATCAGCACAAACTTTAGGGAATTAGTTATATCACCTTTGTTATAAATAACGCGTTTTCATACGCATAATAGTTAGCCTTCATATAGCTCTGTAATGTAATTGTGTTGCCACTGTGCTGTAATATCATTTCTCTGTTATGACTGCATTTTAATATATAAGAAGACTCTGTTTCCAAGCGTAATTCGTATTTGAAGGTTGTTGCCCGAGGTCTGTGCAGAGGGCCCCTGCACACGCTGAGGTTTTGTGCATTACTGTATAGTTTCTTGTTTTATTTCTTTAAGTTCATTGTACCATAAGTCATTCACGTGTTTATACATTGCATCTTTCATGGTATTTATGCTTCATTTCTGTTCATAATCTTTCATGCTTTACATTTTACTTCTGTCCATAATCTTTCATGTTTTATGTTGTTGTTAACTGATTAGTGTTCTTGTTTCAGATTACAAATAGGCAGCCCGGGCATTTGCATATATTTTGACTAATGACATGGAATCAATATTGTTTTGTTGCTAATTTATTTTTCTTAGTTTTTGTTTAATTCCAGTACTGCTTTGTTTATTTCAGTCTTGCACATTTGCTTCAGTAGTTAGATTTAGATATATTAAATTGCCTGTCATTTTCAGCTACTTCCGAAAGCTCATATGTGGACTAATGGTGAGGGATTGAAGTATGAGTGTGTAGTTTGATATTAGTTTACTTGCCGTGTTGTAGATATATTAAATTGCTCATGTCATTTTCGCCATTCGAAAGCCATAGTCGGACTAATGGGACTAATGTGAGGGATTGAAGTATGAGTGTGTAGTTTGATATTAGTTTACTGCAGTTAGATATATTAAATTGCTCATGTCATTTTCAACATTCTAAAGCTTAGCCGACTAATGGTGAGGGATTGAAGTATGAGTGTGTAGTTTGATATTAGTTTCTTTTTCTCGTAAATTAGATATCGTATTGCTCAAGTTGTTTATGGTTACCTCCGAAAGCCATATCTGGACTAATGGCGAGGGATCAGAATATAAGTTGATGTAATTTGATTTAGATTTACTTTGTTGCAATTCTTGTATTTCTTTAAGCATAGTTTCTTTTGTGTTTAGACAACAGCAAGGATATTTTGGTTTTCATGCTCAATAGTTCATTGTTTGATTTACTAGGTTAGCAGCACATTTTCATTTCCTTTCAAGTTTTGTCATTGTATGTTTCAAATTCCTTTTGAAGTTTGAAGTTGGTAAATCATTATAAAGGATATCATTGCTTTGAACAATCATAACCATACTTGTTTTTATTTTTTTCCATCTCACATTAGAAAACCAAAAACGACAAAAAGGTAAGAAATAGGTTATCTTGCACATATAGTGCGCCACACTTCATCACCATTTAACTCGGATTGATAATTTAATGTAGCAATTTAGGACACACCAAATCGACCAAACATTTTTTTAATGGAGGGAAAGGACGTGGAAGATATTTCTTTATTTTAAAATATTCTCCTGCACTCTCATATTTTATTGAATTTTTTACATTGGGGTTAGGATTGCTGGCATTCTTGTCTCTCGTTAGAATATTGTATGAGGGGGGTTTTGGGGGGCTCGAAAGAGTGTTTGAGGCACACTTCCTCCCTCCCTATATGGCAAGAAGGGCCTCACTATTATGTAAATTTTGCATATAACGAAGAATATGAATTCCCATATTAGAATCATGTTTTGGCACCTTGTGTGATGAAGTCTCTTTTATTTCCAATTTCATTTTGAGTGCAACAACATTTGTTTTTATTTGTAGAAGTTTTGTAATGTAGTTTTTCATTCAGTTTAATTTGTTGTTGCGTATTTTTCTAGGTATAATTCTTGAAACTATGTTTCTTTTGTTGGCCCTCTTGGTCAAAGTGTTTTCTAACACCAAGGATAGAGATTGATCATCACATATATCATTTTTTACATTTTTAAGGAGATATAAACCTCATCCACTTTAATACAACTCATGAGAATTCCGTACCCCTATCAAACTCAAGAAATCTATATCCAATAAGGATTTAAGGTGACCAACTTTTAAACTTGGATGTTTTGGATGTTGATGCCCCATCTAAACTATTCAACCATAACTTATAAAAATTTGCTTCATATATGTGTATGCATGTGAGAAAGTTAAATATAGTATTCAACATATATATAAGCTATGTAATTAAAAAAAAACCTATTTTGTTTTTCATAATAAACATATTATTAAACATGTAAACTACTCACATGTAGAGGTTTGAATAAAAAATACCATCACTTATTTAAATTTGTATAACACAAACCTATAATTAAATTATTCCAAAAAAACTGTCCACAATAAATATTATTATTTAACTAAAAAAATTAAATTTTAAAATACTAAATAAATTATAAAAACTAAATATTTAATACAAATTTCAACTTAATTCTAAGTAATATTACATATTCCAACTATATCTCAAATACCCTATTGCTAAGTGATATTGGAAAATACATCACTTATAATATGATCTCTTCCATAATTCAAATACCAACTACACTTAGACTGTTTAAATTAACATCTAGTATCCATATATCCCACGGCTCTTTATGTGTAAGAAAAAAGTTGGTAGTAAAATTTGGTATTTTGAATTTCGAATGAACTTATATTAAACACATGTTACTTTTAATATATAAAGAGAATGAATACATATTTTATTTAAAATGTATATGGGCAGGCCGCCCAATGCGGACCCAGCCCCCAACGTCCCATTCAAATTCAAACGGCGGGTTTTTAAAAATGACGTGGCGCGATATTTAAAACGACGGGTTTTTAAAAGTTAAATGGCTCTCAGACGAGAGTTGGAGAAACTCTCAGACGAGAGTTGGAAAGAGTTGGCGAAACTCTCGGACGAGAGTTTTTCCAACTCTCGTCCGAGAGTTTCTCCAACTCTCGTCCGAAAAGTTTTCCCGAGAGTTTTGTGACCACAACTCTCGGACGAGAAAATGCATAACTCTCGTCTGAGAGAATTTTAACTCATGTTAAACCCGACCAAACTCTCGTCCGAAATATTTAAATCTCGGGATAAGAATTTTGAAAACTCTCGGCCAAGAAATTTAGTTGACTTTTTTTCTCGGCCGAGAAATTAAAAATTTCTCCCGAATTCTAACTATCCGCCAAAAACTGTTCCCAATCAACATTTGACCTTTGTTCCGGAACTTTTTGAGTAGCAATTGATGTGATGTCCATAATATTTGGGCTGGAATTTTTTTGAGTTTCTCTAGGGACAATTTGTAGAACTTCGGTCACAGGAGCTTCTACTATTTTCTTAGTTTGGGTGTGGACTTATTTCTTATTAGGAACCTCTGTGTTCTTTTTTCTTATAAGGCTATACTATTTATGAACTCCGTTGATAGTAGATTCATAGCCTTGTTTGTAGTCAAAGGATTCTCCAGACTCTAACTATAATTGTTGTAACATGTACAAATCTTGTTATTCCTGGGCAAGAAAAATGGCATCTTCATTGTTTATTCCCATCAATTTTATTTGGGTATCCTGTTCTTCTTCATGTTGTTGTGAACTTTCATCATAATTTTCTTGGAAAGGTGGTCTAATCTGTTGATTGAGTACAACTTATCTTGATTTAACAGTATTAGGATTTTTTCTAAAGTTGGGGTTTCTAATTTGGGGACCTTTTTGATTTTCCCACGAAGGTTTTCTTTCCATGTTCTCTAATCTATCCATTAGTCTTTCTACACTTTTAGCTAAACTATCTATATTAACATTTGATGTGGATGGTTCTTCCTTAATGGTCACTCTCCTTTCATTCCTCATCCTAGCTCTTTTAGCTAATAAGTTAGCTTCTACACTAACTGCATTACTTTGCATTTGTTCTAAAGTTTCAGGGTTTCTTTCTCTTAATTGATAGGACATATCAGTATCAAAACCATCTGGAAATTTAATTAGGGCTAAGTCTGGTGGAGGTTTGATATTCGTTGGAATTGCATTGTAAATTTTGTTAAACCTAGTACATTAATCTTGAACAGATTCATTAGGAGCTCTTCTAATGTTCTCATATTCAGATAATATCAATAAAGGGTTTTTCTTTCTTTCCCATCTATTAATAAACAATTGGTGGAAAAAAGCTAAATCAGCTATATGGTTAGCAGGTAAAGGTCTAAATCAATTTTTAATGTCTCCTACTAGTGCTTGTGAAAATAATCTCATTTGTACATCAGCCTCATCAAATTCTTGTAATTCAAAATAATCTGTCATTTTATTTACATGTTGTTGAACAGTATATTGACTAGTACCATCAAACTGAAAAAATTTACTCTGGTAATCCTATGGCATGGCATGTAAAGGGGCCTGTAAGACCAAAGGGGCATATCTGGCTGACATGGCTAATACTTTAGCTTGATTGGGAGGTAAATTATGGGTTCTTGAAGATGGACTAGAAACTTTAGGTTGGAGAGGAAATTTTGGTATGAATGGATTTTTGGAATGAACTGTAATGGATACTATAGATGAGGTGGTACTAAATGGGGTAGTACTTACAGTTTCTGAAGATACTATAGAATGCTTAGGGGTAGCAACGATTAGGGTAGCTAATTCAACTGGCTGTTGAAAAAATACTTCGTCTATATATTTAATCAAAGTTTAAGTTTAAGCATCAAGCTTGTCAAAAGTATCTAAAACCCATTGATCTAGATCAAGTTGTATAGTATCCTTCTTAGATTCAATCAATTGAATAAAATTAGGGTCTATTATAGTATTATGAACTGAGTTTTCATATTTAGAATGAAATAAAGAATGCTCAAATGATAAATCAAATTGAATATCCTCTATACTTGATAATTCCTTAGGAAGTGAATTTTCTTTGATTAACTGACTACTACTTCCTAGACTTTCTACTTTTTTAGGTTTTCTTAAAATTAGATCAGGATCATCAACAATTGTAGCAAGTTGTGGATCAGGATGAGCCCTAGTATAATATGTTCTTTTAGAAGTCAGAATTTTAACTTTCAATAATAAATTCAAACAACCCTTTCAAATGTTCATGCAAAAAATGAAAATAATTGTTTCTTTTAAGATTCGTTTAAACTAGGGACTTATTCCCCAGTATGGTCGCCAATATGTTATCACTCCAAATATTTCCAAAATGTTTCTCTAGGTGTTTAAAAATAGATATCAGTGGTAACTACTATCCACTTTTTGAGAATAGGATCTAGACTTCCTAATGCTCAGAGAGGGCTCTCTCTTAATGATTTAACTTTGTTTATTTTAATTGATTTTAGGCTAGTTATGTATGATTGATTGGGTTGGATTTTGATTGGTTTTGGTTGGTTGGTGAAATTAATGATTTATATGAGTATGTTCTTATCATATTTCCATTGGGATATGGAGTAAAAGTGCTTTGAAACATAATTAAATCATTTTATAAGGAAAGTGTTACAAGGCAAGATAGGTGAGAAAAATTAGATCTCAAGGCTAAATGGTGAAGTGGTTTTTCAATCAAGATCAAGGAGCAATTAAGAATCCCTTAAATCAGATAATGAAGCGGGTGAAGAGGTCAATCAGTATCACAGAGTAACTAAGAATTCTCTAAACTGGATATTAGAGGAAAACATAAAAATGTACAACATTTAAAAGCATACTGTAATTAAACAAATTCTATAGTAAAACTCCTGTTATAGCATTCAAATTCATAATACATTTAATTTTATGGAATACTTAAAGAAATAACATGAACAATTGAAATTATATGTCACTGAGATGGCTTATCACATGAATCCTATAAAGAATTTTCTTTATTACTGGTTCATTCTGTCGACTGGAAATTGGTACAATAGCCCTTTGGCAAGAAGATCAGTCAGCTAACAAAAAGTGTTCAGAAGTCCACACTTGACCGACCCTTAACACTTAAAATGATGAAGCATTTATACAAAAACATTACAAAAATATCCTGTCAACTGACTAGGATTTATTTTAGGAAAATAAATTACCCTTGCAAAAATATAGTGCCACCTTTTAACTAACTGATATCTAGCCCTGATTTCTTTGATTGTTTTTGCTTGTTTGTTTCTTTCATTTACCTACCTTCATCTGTATTTCTTTCACGTTGTCTCTATTTCATGTTGTCTTTCATCAGTTTGATCTTTAACCTGTTTTCTCTTTAACCTGTCTGTTCTTTAACCTGTCACAGTAAACCACACCATTTTTCCCATGTGTCTTCATCTCAAAGTTTGATTTTCATCATCCTTCGGTAAATTTCATTTGCGTTTGTATATTTTGCAAATGTGGATTTATTCACAAAAAGGTGATTTATCTCATGCTGGAGGTAAAACAAATTTTCTAATGTCTAAAGGAGTACTTTTCCTATGGGCACGCCCTTCATTGATGAATTGTTGGAAGTTTCTTTGGCTACTTCCCTCATCTTCTTATCATAGTCTTTCTATCTCCTGATTTTAGCATCGATTACGAGAGGATTAGGCAGACCTTTTTCTCTCAATACATCAAATTTGTTCAAAAATGTGTTTACTGCAATTTCCATAGTTTGACATTTGTCTTCAAGCTATATCATCATATTACTCTTGGAAATTACTTTCTTCACCTCTAAGATATTTTTTGTTTTGTCTATTATCCCGATTTCCTCCAATTTATGTTTATTTTTAGAATTAAGGAATTTGATTATCTCTGAAGCTTCCTCTGGTTTCCTTCCAATATTTTCTTTAAACTTTTGAATTGCATCACCAACCTCCTTTATCAAATATTTATGTTCAAATATAACCTATATAGAAGGCCAAATATCATTAAATGAATTAATTGTTGATCAACAGTTGTCATTGATGTTAATCCAAGAAACACTAGGGGCTAACCCAAAATTTCATGGGAATTTTGACCTACCAAATTAATATATTCTAAGTCAAAAAGGCTTTGTATGGTTTCTACTTGTCGATATGTTTTCGTTGATATATGGCACGCCATGTAATTCTTCACGGTTTGAGAGATATTCATATTTGAAGTTTGTACCCCCAGTTAGTGGGCTAAAACCCCATGGCATTGTGGCATGGATCATGTTAGTCATCTATAATTTTGATCCTATCCAAAGATGACTAAGTTGACAATCCCAAATTTCTAGAAACAATATTTGCAGAAACATTGTGAGTTCTAGAAATCTCACAGCCTTCATAATCCTAATTCTATCAGTTTCTCATAAAAAATTCACTTAAAGCTTCAAAATAACCCTGCTGGTTCAGAAGAAAACTGTTCCAAAACCCCTCATTTCATTCATTTTCTCCTTCACCACAAGTGATCTTTCTCCCCCTTAAAAATCCCATTTTTCCTTTTACCTTATCTTCCATTTCCTAAAAATTCCCCTTAAACCTTGTAAATCCCTTTTACAAAGTTTAAAACCCCTTTTGTCTTCTATCGGAACCTCAAAAAGGCTAAAAAACCCACTTTTTCGGCCTTTTTTCCAACTTTTTCATAAAAAAGGCCTTAAGCCCCTTTCTCTTAAAGCCGCAGCCCCATCTTTCCGCATAAGACCAGGTCCTGTGACCAGAGAGCTAAGCACATCGGCGTTTTGGCCTTTTTTCCTTTCCCCGTGACCATGTTCCTTTGTAAAAATCTTTCTGCCGATGCGAAACCCTGATCATTCCATCGCATCGACCATCGCATATCGGCAATCCCCGTTTCCTATGTTCCCGGACCCTCTCTCCACCGATATGCAGATCTCCCGATGAATTCTCCACCATCGATCTTCCTCAAAATCCAATGGCTATCTCTTCATCGCATCGGTGCGTCGGCAATTCCCATTCTTTTGTTCTCGAACCCTTTCCCCGCCGATATGCGATCCCGCAATCAAGTCTCCATCGTTGATCAAATCTGATCGAACGGTCTGCATTGTTTCACGTTATGATTTTCACTCCCGCCTGTCCATCCTCTGCAAGAAGATCTCGACCGTCAATTCTCACGATCTGACAGCTCTCATTGCTTCCCCTTTCTTCTGACCCGCTAGCCTTATACACCTTCCTGTTTGATCTGATCCATCGATCAAATTTGATTGGATGGTCCTCGCTCATCAGCACATCGCAAATTTAAAATACCTCTTCCCATGACCCTCTGTTTCACCGATTGCTGATTCCCCAATACAATCCTAACTGTTGATCCTGTTTTAGATCGACGACCCTCGCTTCATCACTATGTCTCCTTTTCCCCTGACCCCTCCTCTACCATCTTTTATCTCCACTTCCCCAATTAGATCCCGACCGTCGATCTTGCTGATCCGACGGCTCCCATTAATCCTTCCCACTGCTCTTATAAATTCCTTTTCCCATGTAAAAATCCCCCAAAATCTTTGTATAAATACTCAAACCCCGAAATGAAATTAAAGCAGGCCCCCTCCTTTCCTCATATTTTTTTCCCCTCTGAATCAATCTCCACCGTCGATCTAACCTATTTCCCCTAGATCGGACGGCCATTAACTCCCCTCCCATTTCTGCCTCTTTCCCTTTGTATAATCTCCTCACCGAGATTATAACCCTTTATTACTGAAATCCAACAGCACACATGGTTTTACCCAACCTCAGGCCTCCTCGCTACGCGAAAAAAGAGCCCACGTCATCATCTAGCCCCACCATATGTTTCCACCACACAACTTTCAACCCTCGCACTCATCCACGACTGTAGATTTTTGGCTCGAAGATCCAACGGCCCTAAATCCTTTTCGCACCCGATCTCTCCAAACCTTTCCACCATGCATCTTGCATGTGAAATGGGTGGTTTCATGGAGGACACGTGTCGCCTAGAGACTTGTATCGTGTTCCCTCAGGGAAAAACCACTTACCGCTCTAACCCCGCGCGAAAACCATCTCTAATTTTCCAAAACCACCGATCCCTATTTTTCACACCACAAATATATTTGAACCCTGTTTCTCATTGTTTTCTCCATGGGATCCACCCTGATGCATTCTCCTCCTTTTGCACTGCTCTTTCGCCCTCCACCAAGCCCTCTGAAGTAGTTTAACCCTAGCAATGTAGGTTTTTATCATAATTTTTTGTTTATTGCAAGTTTCATGGTGGTTTCATAGAATTTAGCTGTCCCACAGTCCAATAAAGGTGAAAGAGGCTGAGGGTGATGATCCTCAGAGCCTGATCAAATGAAAAAGGGACAAAAAAGGGTCGAATTCCATGTTTTACCCAGTGTTTCATGAGGAGTGGTTACTCAGCAAAACCCTCCAGCGCTCAGCGAAAGCACCTGTCAGTGAAAAATTAAAGTTAAATGAAGAAAAGTGAAGACCAATCAGAAGATTAAAGATAAAGGGATTAAAGCGCAAAGTTTGAAGATTATAATACTTAATCCCATAGTTTAAAAGGATAAAGCATCGTTTGAGGACCAATTAGTTTAAAAAGTTAAAACAGTCGGTAAAGGGCAAAAAGCCTGAAAAGATGATTCAAGAAGTTCTAAAGCATAATTAGGCCAAAAGCACAGTTTAAATGATTAAATAAAGGAAAATTAGGCTAAAAATAGCCTCGAATACATCAACAGGAGGCAGTTATTTCTCCAAAAGATCTAAGTTTCCACCTATAGCCTACCTTTTGTCTCAAAGGGAAAATTGACAGTTATTACACTAAGAATATATTTTAATTTGTCTGGACAGTTATTATAACGATAATAATAGGCCGTGAAAGTCAATATTTTCTCCTATCTTTCTATTAGAAGTTAAGATAGAGTTATTGAAACAGAGAAGTAGTTGCACCTATTTCTACCTTATTCCTTTCATGGTTTTCAAGGCTAGAAATGCATTTACTCTGTAGTTAATAGAATTTTTAACCCTAAATCAATTCCACCTCTTCATTTGCAGCATAAATACTGCATTTGAACTCTTTATAAAGTTGGCATTTGGTGAATCTTTTGAAGTAATACATAGCTCTGCTAAAGTTGAAAGAAAATTGATGTTTTGGAACCTATGGATGTTTAGACCTGTTTGTTAATGGAGAAAGCTCTGTCATTGGATCCCTGAGCTTGGCTTTTGGTGAAGTATTCTAATATGTTAATGTTTTTCCTGTTGTTCATTCTGTTTTCATCATTTCTTGCTTGCAGTAGAGTAAAAAGTTTAGGCTAAGAAATGTCTCCTAGAAGCACCTTAGACCTGTTTACTCTTCATTGTCTTTATGTTTTCATCTGTTGAAGGTTATATTAACTAGTCTGACTACTTTTCAACCCTTAAGCTTTCATATTTCAGAAATAGTTCAAATAGTTGGTCTCAAGGATGATTTATGGTTTTCCCTACTTACTTGTTGCTTCTTAAAAAATGTTTCTGAAGTTTCCCTTCAAAGTACCATTGTCCAAAGTTTTCCAAAGAGGTCTATTTTGATCATACCCTTTGTTCTTGCTTAAATAATTGTTTTGAATGTCTTTATAGTTGTGATCAAAGATGTCTAGGAGTTCCCTCTTCTATGACTGTTGTTATTTGTGAATCTTAAATGTTTTCTTATCCTTAAAAGTGAAATCTTTGGATGAAATAGAGCATTCCTCGACTCCTAGATTTTATTTGAAAAGTTTGTCTTGAAATTATTATTTGTTGAAGTGTGATTTCTATAATTTATGGTTAGCCCTATCTATGGAATGCCTCTTCATGTTCAAATGATGTTTTAAGTCCCTTCATTGAGAAGTACATATAATTAAGGATTCTTAATTTCCCTTAGTTCTGCTCTTCATCCTAAACCTTTAATGTTCATTTCATTTCACCTGAAAGACTTTGTAGATCCAATAGCCAAGTTAGATTTTCCCTCTGATATCCCTGATCTGTTTACAAACTTGTTACATTTCCACTTGACTCCATAGGCCAATGACTTAGTGATTTCCCTTTCCTATCTATGCTGCCTAGATCATCATGTCCAAACAAACAATCAAACAAACTTGTACTTAATAACTAGCCTAAAATCAACCTTTTACAAGAAAACAAGTCATATCTTTGCAAACAATTGAGAGATCCCTCTCTGAGACTAGGAGGGCTAGATCCTAGAGCTCTAAAGACTGGTTTATATGTTGCCTTGTCATTTAGTATGCCAATCTGCTAAATCATAGGATGCCAACATTCTAGCGATCACGGTGGGACCTCTGAGTTTATAGTTGCCTAGCAAGCTATTATAGGCTCTCTTAGTCCTTCAATTACTATAGAAGATTAGCTGATAATCCATAGAGTAGAATCTATTTGTTTCATCACCTTATATAAGTATTGAAACAGGTATAGGACACTCTCACAACCATAGAACCAAAAAAAATTTAGAAAACCCAAAAACATTTCAGATTGGTTTTTAAATAAATCATTGGTGGTGGATCATAAAACATTTTACCTTCAGAAAAGCTAAAAATTTCCACCTGGTGACTCTACTAGCCCTAGTAGCCCTATTACTCCTCTAGATCTCTATATTTCCTTAGAACTGTGTTAACCAGCCTTGAGGAAGTTTAGAAACCTAGTCCCCTGTTATAGAAATCATTGTGAGAGGAAAACAGTCCAGAAATCTCAGCCTCTCTAAATTTTGGAAACTGAAATTTGGCTTCACATAGGGTTAATACTAGATCCCAACCAGATCCTAACCCTCCTACCATATTTGACAATCCAGAAAGGATTTTGTAGCAAACTTCTAAATCTGGAAAACCAACTACTGACAGAACCATCCCAATAACAAGACCTATTCCTGAAGATCTTACAGTCTTGAAAGATCCTCACTTTGACTTACTTCATACAAAGAACTTATTCAGAAATAAATCTCAAAGTGATTTAAACCAAGCTAACTTTGAAACCACAGATTTGCAATAGAGCTTTAGCAGAGAAGCTTCACCTTCTACTCCACCTGACTCTCATCTTCTCCATCATTTCAGCTCCTTCCATAACAAATCTGCTCATCATTAGTTTGTTGGCCAAGTGTTTCTTCTACTCCTATACACACATCCACTGTTCAAAACACCCCATTCCAGCCCACTTTCCCTCTTGTTAATCCACCTCTTGTAAATCCCCCATTATTTCCTATCATGGCAGCATGTTATGCTCCACTAGTGTTACCACTGTTAGTATGAATCCTTTGTCGATGTGTACGAAAAAATACCACTTTAGCTACGCATAACTAATATCCCTAACAATGAAAGTGGCTGCCAATATCTTCAGATCTACAGTTAGTTGATCAGAAAAAGAGCTGCAAAAAACCAGATCTATGCATAGAAAGACAATAAGCAGTAAAAAGAAGGGTTTGCTCCATATACCAATAGACAAGACAAGAACAATTTTTGAAAGAATTTTTTGTATTAAGGGCACCTGGGAGGAAAACAAGAAGGTGTATCCAATTCTCCTCAATGGGATGGGTTCTTGGAAGTCCTCAGCACTTCAGATCTGGAATCTCTCTCTCTTGTTGGTGTAGAAAACCCAAACAAAGATAGAACTCAAAGGGAGCTCACACAGCAAATAATGTAGAAAATGTGACCAAGTGTATAGATCAAGAGTGATCTAATAGGCAACAAAAGGTGAGGAATGGTAGGGAAAACCCTCCTATTTATAACAAAATATTGGGTCATTCTAGATCTTGGTGCACGATTAAAATAATGTTAACCAAATCTAGATTCACCTTTTATGGAATATGCTATTATATTTGTTGGAGGGAAAAGGTATTTGACTTGGGTCAAATCCCTTTATTTGTAAATAATAAATAAATAAATGATTCATTTATCATTTTAAGGAAGTGGTTGAATGATAATTAAATAAATAATGATTTATTTAATTATTTGTGGGTGATTTAGTCATATTTAACAAGGAATACTATTTAAATAAGATTTAAATAATTATTCCTAGAAAATAATAAGATAAATAGAGATTTATCTAATTAATTTCTTTGTTTTGGGTTAAACATGATGAGGAATAATAATTAAATTATTGTTTAATTAATTATTCCATGAGGAAAATCAAACAAATATAGATTTGTTTAATATTTCCTTTTGGGGTTTCTTTTTTAGACCATAAACAACCTAATAAATGTGGTTTATTAAGTTATTTTTCATAGTGAAAGAAATTTTACTTAGGTTAAAATTGGTCTTACATGGTGTACTTGGGTCCATCTAATGATGATAGGTTAGATGACCAAAAAATGGTGTAACAACCACAACCTCTGGTTCCCTTACCCAATGATTACCAATCCAAAATTCCCCATTTCACTGCAAATGAACCTACTACTACCCAAAAGCATGTAGATAAAATGAGTGATGCTTTTGATTATATGGAAATATAAGAAGAGACCATTAAGATGAGAATTTTCGCTCAAATTTTAGGAGGGGAAGCCAAAAAATGGTTTAAAGGCTTAACTCCTCACAGCATAAATAATCTCCCTTATTTATATCAAACATTCATAAACAAATGGGAAATTAGGAAGAACCCTCTCCAAATCCTTTCAGAATATACCAACCTCAAAAGAAACATTAGGGAAAGTGTCCAAGATTATTGCACTAAATTCAATAGTGTTTGTAATGCACTTCCCCTAGACATGAAACCTCCATTAGGCCTAGCCTTAGCTAAATTCCCAGAGGGTTTTGATCCTGAAATGGCATACCAGCTAAGAGAAAGAGACCCTCAACTTTAGAAGATATGCAGAGGGGAGCATTAGGTGTAGAAGAAAATCTAATTGAGAAAAGAGCTAGGCTAAGAGTAGAAAAAAGAGTTACATACAAAGATGATACAATGCCATCAACATCATCATCAGATACCAAAATTGAAAACCTAGTAAGGGTAATGGAGAGGATGCTTGAAAAGATAAATCTGAATGATAGAGTGCCTCCTAGAGAAAACCAAAACAACCCCCAAAAAAAAAAATAGAAACTCAAATCTCAAAATAGACCCTAATCAAGATAGGCAAAGAGACAATGACCAACAGATCAGGCCTCCCTTTCAACAAAACTATGTTGATCAAGAAGAAGGGGACTTGAAAGGTTGGAATAAAATCATGTAAACTTGATAGGATCTAACAGTGAGACAGATGTTTTTCTCACTGAATAAGAACAAGGATTCTTCTCCTCATAAAAAATTGAAAACAACCATGAAGATTCTGAAGATTACAGGTTGGGGTTTGAAAATGCAATCATGGAGGTACATAAACAATATAATCTTAGAAGCAAAGGGAGCCCAGAGATTTCCAATGACAAAAACACTAGTACTTCTATTAGGAAAACTTCAAAAAATCAGCCTAAGAAGACAGCCAGTAGCACCAACACTATGACCAAGAAAACTGATCTAAATAAAGACAAAAACAGTCAGCAAAGTGTTGAACAAATCTTCCCTAGTACTTCAGCTAGTGGCCCTAACAAATCTATCCCAAATAACAGTCCAAATAAATTTCAGCAAATCAGAATTGCTGAAAGAGTGGTAAATGAAAAAACAGATGTAAATATGTCAAGAACAATAGTTCCTTTCAGCCTTGAAGGGGAAATTTCCAAGATCAAAATCACCATACCCTTAGCTGAACTAGTAACTCAGAATGTATATAAAAATCAAGTTTTGAAAGCTTTGAATATAGGCAATGACATTGATACTTTAAACTTGATAGATGATAAACCAAAATTATTATTTGGTCCTGAAGTTGAAGGAAAATACCAAGAAGGGGTTGTCTCTCCCTTCTATGTCAGCCTCAATATGCATGATAAAATCTTGCATAATGCCATGCTGGACTCAGGTGCTTCTCACAATCTTATGCCCAAAGTAGTAATGGAAAGCCTAAGCTTAAAAATTACTAAACCATATAAAGACCTGTATTCCTTTGATTCAAGCAGGGTCAAATGCTTGGGCCTAATCAAAGATTTATGTGTCAATTTGGCACAAATTCCTGATAAAGGTCTAGTCATGGACTTAGTGGTAGCTGAAATTCCCCCTATGTATGGCATTATTTTATCCAGATCATGGGGAGCCAAGCTTCAAGGGAGCCTTCAAATGGACATGTCTTATGCCACCATCCCAGTATTTAGCCAAACTAGAAGATTATACAGAGAGTCTCATATGAAATACATGGTGAGCAACATAGATAGGCCAAACAACACTCCTATGTATTCCATCCATTTAAAATTAGATTCCTTTATCTTATTTAATGAAGATGAAATCAATCAACAGGAAAAAGGAAACAAAGAAGAAGTTAGTCCACCAGAATAGTCAAATCTGTCCTCCATTCAAATACAAAACAACCCAAACTTTAGCAGCCTTCAGCAGCAGAAACAAAATGAAAATGAGACAGAAACACCTTGGAGAATGAGCTTTGATGGTTCTTGTAGCAGAACAAATGTAGAGGCAGGTGTGTGGATACACAATACAAACCAAGAATATTCCTATAAACTAGATTTTCCATGCACTAATAACATCGCTGAATATGAAGCCCTCCTCCTCGACCTACATTTGCTCGACGATTTAGAAGCCACGAAAATATCAGTCCAAGGAGATTCTGAGCTAATAATTAGAAAAATTTAAGGGGAATATTCAACTAAGAACCCAAGACTCAGATAATATCAAAATGTTTCCCTTGATCTACTAAAAAATTTCGAAAAATATGAACTCATTTTCATCCCAAGAGCTCAAAATCAACTAGCAAATGAACTTGCCTTTGCTGCTAGTAATTTCCAAATACCATAGATAAATGAGCAATTTAAAATAAAGATAAAAAACAAACCTGCAGTACCTAACAATGAAGACTATTGGCAAGTGTTTGAAGATGACAAATACATAGATTATTTTTTGCAATCAAAGAATGACTTTGCCATACCAACACTTACTTCAAGCCATGAGGAAAATGGTTTAAATGAAGAAAACATCCCTGAAACAGAGTTGTTCTTTTCTGCTGATATAAATCATTTTGAACATTCTTTTAAGGCAGAAATAGCTAACAATACAGACCAAAAGGACTTGAAAGTTTTACAATGTAAAAATGATACAATTCCAAAAGCCCATACACCATTAGAGCACCTTTTTTATTTCAATGATGTGGCCAAAGAACCAAGAATGGAGCCTATAGAAACAAACATAGAAGAACATAACATAGGCAGCCTAGCTGAACCCAAAATGATCAAGTTATCAAGCACTCTCCCAACCAATATTAAGCTACAATACATAGAACTTTTCAAATAATTTGGAGATGTGTTTGCATGGGGATACAAGGATATAAAATCATATGATACTAGCATCATTCAACACAAAATTCTTCTTAAGGAAAATTAGAAACCTTTCAAACAAAAAATCAGAAGGATAAACCCTATTTTATTTCCTTTAGTTGAGAAAGAGATTAAGAAAATGTATGATGTTGGGATCATAGTTCCCCTCAGATATTCACAATGGGTTTCCAACTTAGTATATGTCAGGAAAAAGACTGGGGAAATCAGGCTCTGCATTGATTTCAGGAATCTAAATAGAGCCTCCCTTAAAGATAACTATCCCTTGCCAAAAATGGATCATATACTTCAAAGGGTGGTTGGATCTAAAATAATTTCACTGTTGGATGGGTTCCTAGGTTACAATCAGGTTTTAGTACTCCCAAGTGATCAACATAAAATTGCTTTTACTACACCTTGGGGTACATTCATGTATGTCAAAATGCCATTTGGTTTAATGAATGCAGGGGCCACCTTCCAAAGGGCCATGGACATAGCCTTCTCAGAAGACATAAGTTGTTTTATAATCATTTATCTTGAGGACATTACTATTTTCTCTAAAACTGATGAAGAACACTTGATTCATTTAAGAAAAGTTTTTGATAAATGTAGGAAATATGGCTTATATTTGAATCCCAAAAAGACACTCTTTGGTCTCTAGGAAGGAAATATTCTTGGCCACATAATTTCTGAAGAGGGAATCAAAGTAGACCCTAAAAGGATTGATGGCATATTGAAAATTAGATATCCTATAAACCTCAAAGAATTACAATATTTCATTGGGAAGATAATTTTTTAAGGAGGTTCATCCCCAACCTTGCTGAGCTATTGAGAAATATCACAAACATGCTTAAGAAATAAGTTGGTGTTAAATGGAAAACACAAGCTAAACAGTCATTTTAACTAATGAAACAAGCTCTAACGTAAACACCAGTTCTTATTAGTCCTGATTTCACCAAAGATTTCTATATATTTTCTTTTGCATCAGAACATACAATAGCTGCAGTATTACTGCAAAAGAATAACATGGGGAAAGAACAACCAATATCCTTTTTTAGTAGGGCCTTAAGAGATGCTCCAATCAAGTATAACATCATGGAGAAGCAAGCCTTAGCCTTGGTAAAAGCATTGAAATACTTTAGAGTCTACATTTTGCATTCTCACATCATTGCTTTTGTCCCGCATACTATTGTCAAGGATATTCTAAGTCAAGAACCTGATGGTAAAAGGGGAAAATGGATTGTTGTTATTTTAGAATATGACTTAGAAATTAGGCCCACCAAACTAGTCAAAGGGCAGGGATTAGCAAAACTCATGGCTGAGTCAAACTTCCAAGCACTAGATATGAATATGGTTGATGTCCTAGAAGAAATAAAAGAATTCACAGCTCCATTTATTGAAGAAAATTTTGTGAATTCACCTTGGTATGCTAATATCATATATGTGCTGCTTTATCTGAATACCGCTCCCTTTCTGTCTAAGACTAAAGCTAGATTCTTGAAACAGAATGCTTTAAATTATTGCATATTATATGGGGTTTTATATTAGAATAATGTTGTTGGGATATTTCTCAAATGCTTGCTTGAGGTTGATGTAGGAAAAATCATGCATGAGCTGCATGAGGGAGAATGTGGAGGACATCTCTACTAGAAGACCACAGCAAATAAAATCCTTAGATCTGGTTACTATTGGCCCACCCTTTTCCCAGATACTCGAAAACTTGTCATGCCTTGCCATAAGTGTCAATTTTTTTATGGCAAAAGAAAACTCCTTCTCTTACCTTTACATCCCATAAGTGTTGAGGCTCCCTTCCAACAATGGGGCTTGGACTTCATTGGGGAAATTCACCCATCTACGTCAGCCCAACATAAGTGGATACTCACTGCCATTGATTATTTTACCAAGTGGATAGAAGCCATACCTTCTAGGAATGCTACTGACTCTGTCATTATCAAGTTCCTTGAAACCCACATACTATTAATATTTGGTTGTCCTAGAAAAATCATCACAAACAATGTTGTTGCCTTCAAATCTAAAAGAATGGTTCACTTTTTCCATAAGTATCATATTACCTTGGGTCATTCCACTGCCTACTATCCTCAAGGAAATGGATTAGCTAAATCCTCCAACAAAAGCCTTGTCAATATTATCAAAAAAAAATTGGAACAGAATCAGAAATCATGGCATAGTAAGCTTATTCATGCTTTATGGGTTGATAGATTAACCACCAAAAATTCAATAAATATGTCCCCCTATCAGCTGGTTTATGGCATGGATGTAATATTCCCAACCTCTTTAGGAGTTCCAGTCATGAAACTCCTTCAAGAATTACAATATAAGGAAAATGATATGCAGAGAAGAATCAATCAGACCATTCATTTACAACAGTCCAGAGAGGAAGTGTACAAGAGAACACAAACAGTCCAAGAAAGCATCAAGAAATTATTTCACAAAAGGACTAAAGCAAATGATTTCCAAGTTGGAAATATAGTTCTAAAGTGGGATTCTAGAAGGGAAGAAAAGGGAAAACATGGCAAATTTGAGAATTTGTGGAATTATTGATTCTATCAGGGGTCATAATGCATTATTTCTACAAGAGTTGAATGGAGAAGATCTATTTGAAGGTCCTGTAAATGGCAAGATGCTCAAACACTATTTCTTCCAAGAATCCTAAATTTCAAAGCTTTTATTTGTCATTGTATAAAACATTTATTTCCAAATTAAAAAGAAAAACACAAAAACAATAGAAAAAGAAAAGAGGGTAGAAGAGAAGAAGAAAGGTACAGCCCCATACCCAAAAAAGAGAAATTCTGAAAGTGTGCAAGCTTAAATGCCACTACTTTAAAGGAACACTGTTATTTAGTCATACAGCCTAATCATGACTAGATAAATTTCAATTTACTGCTGATAGGATAGTGAAGAAGATTTTCCAAACTATCTAAACTTGGCTTATCAGTATACTAGATTAGGATAGAAAACAGAGGTTCAAACATGCTCAAAACCTGAACCAAGAAAGAAGAAAAAGGATGACTCTAAAACAGATCAAAATCTAAGTCACAAGAAAGAATGAAGGATGTTTTAAATTTTCAGATCTTAAGCCTTCACAGTTTTGTTTTAAATTTTCTGCAAATAAAGTCTATGTGCAGCTTGTACATATAACCATAGACACCATAGCAAGTCTAACAGTTTAATCCTGATTTGGTTGTGTTTTAATTTTCTGTTTTAGAATATAGAGAATAAGATCTGTCAGACAGTTTAATCCTGGCAGATAGTAGCATAGGTAGAGAAACAATGAGTTCAACTGTTTAATCTGAACTCATGGAAGAAATAAGAGTAGATTTAGATTAGATTCCTGCTTTCAAATAAAATAATAAAATGTCAAAAGAGTTTTCTAGTTCAAATGCACTCAAAAGAATAAAAAACGCTAGGACAAGTAGGAATGGGTAGGTAGAGGTGTTGTCTTAAAATGTTTTCATGCTGCAGGTCATTGAAGAAATACAAAGAAAACCAGCAAGAGAACAAATAAATTCTGCCCAATGGATAAGGCATTGGTCTGCTAAAAACCAAGAGATTGATAATCTAAGGTTCTGGACACCTAAAAAAATAGTTTTCCTCCCCAAGTGGAGCCACTGTTAGTCATCTATAATTTTGATCCTATCCAAAGATGGCTAAGTTGACAATCCCAGATTTCTAGAAACAATATTTGCAGAAACATTGTGAGTTCTAGAAATCTCGCAGCCTTTATAATCCTAAGTCTATCAGTTTCTCATAAAAACTTCACTTAAAGCTTCAAAATAACCCTGCTGGTTCAAAAAAAAATTGTTCCAAACCCCCTCATTTCATTCATTTTCTCCTTCACCACAAGTGTTCTTTCTCCCCCTTAAATATCCCATTTTTCCTTTTACCTTGTCCTCCATTTCCTAAAAATTCCCCTTAAACCTTGTAAATCCATTTTATAAAGTTTAAAACCCCTTTTGTCTTCAATCGTCAAAAAGGCTAAAAAACTCACTTTTTCGGCCTTTTTTCCAAATTTTTCATAAAAAAGGCCTTAAGTCCCTTTCGCTTAAAGCCCCAGCCCCCTTTTTCCGCATAAGACTAGGTCCTGTGACCAGAGTGCTAAGCACATCGGTCTTTTGGACTTTTTTCCTTTCCTTGCGACCATTTTCCTTTGTAAAAATCTTTCCACCGATGTGAAACCCCGATCATTCCATCGCATCGGCCATCGCATATTAGTAATCCCCGTTTCCTGTGTTCCTGGACCCTCTCTCTGCCGATATGTCGATCTCCCGATGAATTATCCACCGTTGATCTTCCTCAAGATCTGACGGCTATCTCTTCATCGCATCGGCGCGTTGGCAATTCCCATTCTTTTGTTCCTGGACCCTTTCCCCGCCGATATGCAATCCCGCGATCAAGTCTCCACCGTCGATCAAATCTGATCGGATGGTCTGCATTGTTTCGCGTTATGATTTTCACTCCCGCTTATCCATCCTCCACGAGAATATCTCGACCGTTGATTCTCACGATCTGACGGCTCTCATTGCTTCCCCTTTCTTTGCCCCGCCAGCATTATACACCTTCCTTTTTTATCTAAGTCGTCGATCAAATCTGATCTAAGGGTCCTCCTTCCATCGCCTTCGCCCCTCCCCATCGGCCATCGGCACATCGTGCTTCCAAAGAACCTCCTTCCCAAACCCTTTCTCCGTCGATCTCCGATCCGCCAAAGTTGATCCTGACCTTCCATCTCCTTGATCCGACGGCTCCCATTGATCCTTCCCGCCGCTTTTATAAATCCATTTTCCCATATAAAAACCCCAAAATCTTTGTATAAAGACTCAAACCCCGAAGTGCAATTAAAGCGCCCCCCCCCCCCCTTTCCTCATATTGTTTTCCCCTCCAAATCAATTTCCACCGTCGATCTGACCTATTTCCCCTGGATCGGACGACCATTAACTCCCCTCCCATTTCCGCCTCTTTCCCTTTATATAACCGCCTCACCGAGATTATAACCCTTTGTTACTGAAATCCAACGACACACATGGTTTTACCCAACCTCAGGCCTCCCCACTATGCGACAAAAGAGCCCACGTCATCATCCGGCCCCACCATATGTTTCCATCGCACATCTTTCAACCCTTGCGCTCATCCACGACCGTAGATCTATGGCTCGAAGATCTAATGGCCCTAAATCCTTTTCGCGCCCGATCTTTCCAAACCTTTCCACCGTTCATCTTACACGTGAAATGGGTGGTTTCATGGAGGACACACATCGCCTAGAGACCTATATCACGTTCCCTCGGGGCAAAACCACTTACCGCTCTAACCCCGTGCGAAAACCATCTCCGGTTTTCCAAAACCACCTATCCCTATTTTTCGCGCCACAAATAGATTTGAACCCTGTTTTTCACATTTTTCTCCATGGAATCCAGCCTGATACATTCTCCTTATTCTGCACTGCTCTTTTGCCCTCCGCCAAGCCCTCTGAAGCAGTTTAACCCCAGCAACATAGGTTTTTATCATATGTTTTTGTTTATTGCAGGTTTCATGGCGGTTTCATAGCATAAAGCTACCCCACAATCCAATAAAAGGGCATGGTTGAGGATGACGATCCTCAGAGCCTGATCAAAAGAGAAAAGGGACAAAAGAAAGGGTTCAATTCCATGTTTTAACCAGTGTTTCACGAGCAGTGGTTACTCAGCAAAACCCTCCAGCGCTAAGCGAAAGCACTTGTCAGTGAACAATTAAATTTAAATGAAGAACAGTGAAGACCAATCAAAAGATTAAAGATAGAGGGATTAAAGCGCAAAGTTTGAAGATTAAAAGACTTAATCCCATAGTTTAAAAGGATAAAGCACCATTTGAGGACCAATTAGTTTAAAAAGTTAAAACAGTTGGTAAAGGGAAAAAAGCCCGAAAATATTATTAAAGAAGTTCTAAAGCAGAATTAGGCCAAAATCACAGTTTAAATGATTAAATAAAGGAAAATTAGGCTAAAAATAGCCTCGAATACATCAACAGGAGGCAGTTATTTCTCCAAAAGATCTAAGTTGCCACCTATAGCCTACCTTCTCTCTCAAAGGCCAAATGGACAGTTATTACACTAAGAAGATATTTTAATCTGTCTGGACATTTATTATAAAGATAAGAATAGGCCATGAAAGTCAATCTTTTCTCCTATTTTTCTATCATAAGTTAAGATAGATTTATTGAAACAGAGAAGTAGTTGCACCTATTTCTGCCTTATGCCTTGCATGGTTTTCAAGGCTAGAAATGCATTTAATCTGTAGTTAATAGAATTTTGAACCCTAAATCAATTCCACCTCCTCATTTGCAGCATAAATACTGCATTTGAACTCTTTGTAAATTTGGCATTTGATGAATCTTTTGAAGTAATACATAGCTCTGCTGAAGTTGAAAGAAAATTGATGTTTTGGAACCTGTGGATGTTTAGACCTATTTGTTGATGGAGAAAGCTCTGTCATTGGATCCCTGAGCTTGGCTTTTGGTGAAGTATTCTAATATGTTAATGTTTTTCCTGTTTTTCATTCTGTTTTCATCATTTCTTGCTTGCAGTAGAGTAAAAAGTTTAGGCTAAGAAATGTCTCCTAGAAGCACCTTAGACCTGTTTACTCTTCATTGTCTTTATGTTTTCATCTGTTGAAGGTTATATTAAGTAGTCTGACTAATTTTCAACCCCTAAGATTGTTTATTTCAGAAATAGTTCAAATAGTTGGTCTCAAGGATGATTTATGGTTTTCCCTGCTTACTTGCTGCTTCTTAAAAACTGTTTCTGAAGTTTCCCTTCAAAGTACCATTGTCCAGAGTTTTCCAAAGAGGTTTGTTTTGATCATACCCTTTGTTCTTGCTTAAATAATTGTTTTGAAGGTATTTATAGTTGTGATCAAAGATGTCTAGGAGTTCCCTCTTCTATGACTGTTTTTATTTGTGAATCTTAAATGTTTTCGTATCCTTGAAAGTGAAATCTTTGGATGAAATAGAGCATTCCTCGACTCCTAGATTTTATTTGAAAAGTTTGTCTTGAAATTATTATTTGTTGAAGTGTGATTTCTATAATTTATGGTTAGCCCTATCTATGGAATGCCTCTTCATGTTCAAATGATGTTTTAAATCCCTTCGTTGAGAAGTACATATAATTAAGGATTCTTAATTGCCCTTAGTTCTTCTCTTCATTCTAAACCTTTAATGTTCATTTCATTTCACCTGAAATACTTTGTAGATCCAATAGCCAAGTTAGATTTTACCTTTGATATCCCTGATCTGTTTACAAACTTGTTACAATTTCCACTTGAATTCATTTCCCAATGACTTAGAGATTTCCCTTTCCTATCTATGCTGCCTAGATCATCATGTCCAAACAAACAATCAAACAAACTTGTACTTAATAACTATCCTAAAATCAACCTTTTACAAGCAAACAAGTCATGTCTTTGCAAACAATTGAGAGATCCCTCTCTGAGACTAGGAAGGCTAGATCCTAGAGCTCTAAAGACTGGTTTATATTTTTCCTTGTCATTTAGTATGCCAATCTGCTAAATCACAGGACGCCAACAGGTCATTGAAAAGTCATAGTTAATATTTTTTAAGCTCCTAAAATCCCTCCCACTTTCACTTGTTGAAGCCTCTCTCAACCTAAGAATTTATATAAATTGTGATCCTCATATCCTCCTCATGCAAGGTATTTCATTATATGAATCAGGTCATCGTGTAATTTTCTCTCTAACTTTTTTTATACGAAGGTTCAGAAGCTGAAATTTTTATGAGGCGAAGCCAAAAGCCTGAGGAATCCACTGTAAAAATTTTAGATCAATTTTCACAATAGTTTCAGAAATATGATCTGTGGAAGTCAATGTATTTGCAGGTTCTCGAAATTAATCTCAAAGAAGTGACCTTGGGAAAATTGTCATAACTTTCTCTCTGTGTATCGGATTGGAATTCCGTAAAAATTGGAAGATATTGCACGGTCTGTGGTTTTCGCTTTATCAATTTTAGAGCCAAATTAAGAAACAGTGACACGTGGAATACCATACAATTTCTCTTTGCTGAAACAGTCCATAATTAGGGCATTGTGAGAGATTGGGTATAACTCTCCCTTGAAGAATCAAAATTGGGTCAGATCTGTGGCATTGGAAGGACGACTTGGAGGACTACTACAGTACCAAAAATCAAATATCGGATATTTGAAATAATAGAGATACACCATATTCAATATTGAGCTCCTAGAAGGCAAAGAAAATGCTAGATCTTGTGTTGTCAAGGGCTGCAAAGGACCGTACTTTCTAGGGAAGCAAAGCCAAGCAAGGTGCAGCAGAGGGTAGCATGACAAGAGTAGCAACCAAGGTACATAACAACAACAAGAATTTCATCACATGAAGTCTTCAAGTGGGCAGCACTGCATACAATTATTGTAAAGGTATCATTGTACTAAGTCATTGTAAATACATTATTGTACAAATTGTACTAGTGTCTATCTGCCAAGAGTTGAAGAGGCGGTGTCAGGTGGTCTAGGATCATTATTAGGTGGTTGTGTCATAGTTAGTATTATGTTCTAGTGTGTCTTCTTCTTCTACATCATTCTATATCATCGTAAAGTGGACCGTTTTCCCTGGTAAGAGAGTCCATTCTTATTTTATTCTTCTACAGGGTGTTAGGGTGGTGCTAGGGTGATTTGTAGCTCATTGGGTGTTGGGGCATCCGTTCAGTTGACTACTAAAGAATCTTGAGCATTGGAGTGTCCATCCAGTGGGAGCTGGAGAAGAATGTTTTTCTAGATTCTAGGAAGTTGGAGCTTTATTTTCAATTGGAGTTGAATATTAAATAATTATTAGAAAAGCATTAGGTGGTTTTTGTCCCAGATAGGTTTCCACCTTAAAAACTGTGTGCATTTGTGTTCCTCTTGTTCTCTGCTATCATTATACAAACACCGATAATAATTGGAGATTAACCAATGCTCTAATTGAAAGGAATATTGATTCACTTCGCATTTCAACAATTGGTATCGAGCTTGGTTCCACAGCGCTTAATAAATGTAGGAGGTAATGAAGCATACGTTAAATGTACTTTCATTTGGGGCTGATAATGCAATTATGCACTGGAAAGGAATAATGAGGCTCATTCTTTATGAAGGTGCCAGGAGAACAACACCTTCAATCGATTGCATCACTATTGGATTATTTGAACAAGAAGAACTTAGAAATGATGAAAACAAAGAAATTATTACTGGACTACTGAACGGCGATTACGCAAGTTGGGTTTTCAACCAAAATGGCAATAAATAACAAAGCTGAATTCATAGAGAAAAATTTGAGCACCTCAGAATGAAAGAAGATTGCAACATTGCTACATACTTCCAATACGTTGATGAAATAACCAATACTCTGGAAGGATTGGGAGAGCCATTTGACGAGAAGAATATTATACGGAAGATTCTTAGAACGTTACCAAGGAGATTCAACCCAAAGGTATCAGTCTTAGAATACAGTGCAATTCTAGACAAACTCAGCAAGGAAGAATTACATGGAGTTCTCATAGCATATTAAATGAGACTGGATGAAGAAAAGGGTACTTGAAATCTAGAAAATGCGTTCGTTGCATCTAAGAAAACTAATAAGGATAAACAACCTTCAATTGTGCAAGATATGCACCCGGTATGTGGTGTCAAAAGTGCTTACATTTGATGAAGAAGGTATTCGGGATAGTAATAGCTGTTTCACAAAAAACTAAAAATTGGTAAGGGAAAATTCAAAGGTAAACTTCCATTGATATGTTTCGGCTATGATGAGGTTGGGCATTTCACAGCAAAATGTCCAAATAGAAGTGATGGAAACTCAAAAGGAAAGAAAGGCTTTAATAAATTCAACAAGCATGGATCCAAAAGGAACTTTCTTTCTAAAGAAGATAGCTCATCATCTGATGAAGACAATGACAGTGAAGAAGAAGCCAATGAAATATTATTTTTTATGGCCAAGCACAATAAACAAGAGGTATCAAACAATGAAGAAGAAGGACCATAGAATAATTTTATAAGGAAGCAATCAAGCTTGTAAAAGATCTCAAGGCAGAGAATATATGTTCCAATAATCTTGAAGAACGAAGAAAGCAACCAAGAAAGGGAAGAATTAGAAGCCGAAGTAGTCTCGTTGCGTGAGGAAGTGAAGAAAGGAAAAACTATCCAAAACTATGCCAACAGCTCATGGGCATTGGAAGAACTCATCAACAATCAATGATCTTACAATGACAGAACTGGCATCGGTTACAAAGAAGAAGAAACAAGACCTTATACAACAAAATAAAATGAACCTATGAGATCTGACATGCATGTAGACTTCATTCGACAAGATTCGCAAGAACAACCTTGGAAGACAATTCCTCGACGAAAATTTCCATCCAGGTACCAACATATTTTTTATGGCTACTATTATTCATGTGGAAAATTTGTTCATAAAGCTGTAGAATGTTGCAAGTACCCTAAGAATGAATACAATTCCAGGAGATCTGTCAAATATGAACCTCCCAGGGCTTAGGGAAACAACAATAGATTTGAACATTTAAGAAATAATATTGAATGTTACAAATGTCGAAACTTTGGACACATATCCAAAGACTGTAGACTTGGAAATCCTCCAGAAGAATCTTCGAAGCCATGGAATGAACAAACATGGAAGAAGAAGAAGATTGATAATTGTGCTCTCGCTTTCAAGGCTCAAAACAACAAATATGTGTGGTGTGTTGACATCAGTTTCTGAACGCGTATGACTGGAGATAGAAAAAAATTTGTATCTTTGAGAGAGAAGAAGGATGGAATCATGTCCTTTGGAAATGATGGATCTTCAAATGTTATAGGATCAGGTACCGTCATTCTCGGAAGCAAATATGCTCTAGCCAAGAATGTTCTAATGGTTGAAAACATGAATCACAATCTGCTCAGTGTTGGACAAATGTGTGATCAAGGACACACAATACTATTCAACTCCACAAAATGTGAAATCAGGAAAGGCGTGTATGGTGAAATTGTGGCTACAGCAATTCAAGCTCCAAATGCCATATATGTTCTGGATGAAGCAACTAAAGCATGTGTAATAGCTAAAGAGGATGATATAATATTTGGTAGCAATTATTATCGACTAAGCAAGAAGTTTTATACAAAGGTGCAAAGTGATTTCGAGATGTCTTTACTTGGTGAGCTCACATACTTCTTACGGCTTCAAATATCTCATCAGGAGAAAGGAATATTTATATGTCAATTCAAGTACATCAAGGAAATGCTCAAGAAATTTAAAATGGAATATTGCAAACCCATCCTTACTCCAATGGTAACAGGTTGCAAATTGAGCATAGACGACTTATCTAAGGATGTGGATCAAAGGTTGCACAGATCTATGATTGCTAGTCTTCTATATGTAATAGCCTCCTGACCAGATGTTATGCAAGCAATTGGAAAAGTAGCAAGATTCAAAGTAGCACCAAAAGAATCAAATAATATTGCCATCAAAATAATTCTTCGATATCTAAAGGGAACAACATAATATGGCTTGTGGTATCCCAAGGGTAACAATCTCATTATTCATTCCTTTACAGATGCAGATTCGGCAAGAATTGTTGATGATCGTGAGAGTACTCATGAAGCATTGGAATATCTTTGCCAGAAGCTTGGGATTCTTCCAAATTCTCATTATATTTTCCTTATTCAGAATATAAAGGGGAGTGGAAGTGTGTACAGGTCCATAGGATGGTTGTGTGTCAGGGGGAGTGGAAGTGTGTATAGGTCCACAGGATGGTTGTGTTTCAGGGGGAGTTACCCTTTTCCAATGATGTCAAAGGGGAAGAGAATGTTTTAGGAAGAGTTGTCATGATCACAGGGGGAGTACTTGTGTTGCCATCAATTCCAAAGGGGGAGATTGTTGATCAGCGGTTGTCATTAATGTCAACCCAAGTAGCACCAAGGGCTAACCCAATATTTCATGGGAATTTTGACCTACCAAATTAATATATTCTAGGTCAATAAGGCTTTTTATGGTTTCTACTTGTTGAGATGTTTCCGTTGATATATGGCACGCCATGTAATTCTTCACGGTTTGAGAGATATTCATGTTTGAAGTTTGTACCCCCAGGTAGTGGGCTAAAACCCATGGGGTTGTGGCATGGGTCATTGAAAAGTCATAATTAATATTTTTTAAGCTCCTAAAATCCCTCCCATATTCACTTGTTGAAGCCCCTCTCAACCAAAGCATTTATATAAATTGTGATCCTCATATCCTCTTCATGCAAGGGATTTCGTTATCTGAATCAGGCCATCGTGGAATTTTCTCTCTAACCTTTTTTCTACAAAGGTTCAGAAGCTGAAGTTTTTATGAGGCAAAACCGAAATCCTGAGGAAGCTTATGTAAAAATTTCAGATCAAGGTGTGCAATAGTTTCAGAGATATGATCTGTGGAAGTCAGTGTTTTTGCAGGCTCTTGAAATTCATCTCAAAGAAGTGACCTTGGGAAAATAGTCATAACTCTCTCTTGGAGTATCGGATTGGAATTCCATAAAACGTGGAAGATAGTGCATAGACTTTAGTTTTCACTCTATCAATTTTAGAGCCAAATGAAGAAACAGCGACACATGGGACACCGTACAAGTTCGCTCTGCTGAAACAGTCCATAATTAGGGCATTGTGAGAGACTGGGTATAACTCTCTCTTGAAGAATCCAAATTGGGTCAGATATCTGGCATTGGAAAGATGACTCAGAGGACTACTACAATACCAAAAATTAGATATTGGGGAACTGAAATAACAGAGATACACCAGATTCAATATCGAGCTCCTAGAAGGCAAAGAAAAAACTAGATCATGTGTTGTCAAGGGCTGAAAAGGACCAGACTTTCTAGGGAAGCAAAGAAAAGAAAAGTGTAGCAGAGGGTAGCATGACAAGAGCAGAAACCAAGGTACATAACAACAAAAAGAGGTCTTCAAGTGGGAAACACTGCATACAATCATTGTAAAGTTATCATTGTACTAATTCATTGTAAATACATTATTGTACAAATTGTACTAATGTCTATCTGCCAAGAGTTGAAGAGGCAGTGTCAGGTGGTCTAGGATCATTATTAGGTGGTTTTTTCATAGTTTGGATTATGTTCTAGTGTGTCTTCTTCTTCTACATCATTCTATATCATTGTAAAGTGGACCATTTTCCCTGGTACGAGAGTCCATTCTTCTTTTATTCTTCTACAGGGTGGTAGGGTGGTGCTAGGGTGAGTTGTAGCTCATTTGGTGTTGGGCATCCATTCAGTTGACTACTGAAGAATATCGGGTGTTGGAGCGTCCATCCAGTGGGAGATGGAGAAGAATTCTTTTCTAGATTCTAGGAAGTTGGAACTTTATTTTCAATTGGAGTTGAATATTAAAGAATTATTAGAAAATCATTAGGTGGTTTTTTTTCCCATAGTGGGTTTCCCTCTTAAAAACTGTGTGCAGTTGTGTTCCTCTTGTTTGCTACTATCTTATACAAATACAGATAATAATTGAAGATTAACCAATGCCCTAATTGAAATGAATACTAATTCACCCCCCCTCTCAGTATTTCTAACATTAATGATATTGGCCCACAAATGTTGTTTTTCTTGGGCTAAAGGCTCTTTTAGTGATAACTCTTTTTCCAGCTTGTGGATTCTTTCTGTCAATATATTTTATTTCTGTACTTTTGCTTGATACTTAACTGCTGTCAATTTCTTCTCATCTTCTAAAATCTTCACTTGTTCTTTGAGATTATTGATTTCAGTAGTTTGAACCCACATATCCTGCATTTCCTTGATCAATTTGCTGGCCTCATTAGTGGGATGGGATGTTTGTACTACTGATGATGTTGCTGATGTAGTTGCTGGAACTATTGTTGATACTGGAGCTGTTATAGACAATGGAGCTGATGTAGATGTTGGAACTGTTGTACATGATATAGGAATAACAGTAATGGGAACTGCTTCCATGCTGGCTTGCTTTTCTTTCACAAGTTTGTCCATTTCTGGTTCCATTTATTTCAGTTGAGCTTTTAACAGAATGATGAGATTCATCATTTCATCCTTTTGATTATCATTTTCCAAAACCTCCTTGGTTTGTGGATGCTCTGTAGTTGGTAAATTTAGTTGTTTCTTTAGTGCATCTATGTCTGCATTCTTATTTTTAATTAGTTCTTCTGCTACTTTGATGTCTTTTGGATTATAACCAACTTCCATTACCAAATCTTCAAGTGACATTATCCTGTTATCCTTTGCATGTGATGAATCTTTCTCAAGCTTTAACTATGTCTTTATATTTTATAGAGAATTCTATAATTTCTGGACACTTAAAGCTTTGTGTGTCATGGTGGAATAGATAATTTCTCCTACCTCTTTGTGAAACTCAATTTGATCAATTGGATGTACATATTTGGGAAGAACTTTCAAAGGTTGTTTTAGTATAACTTTCTGAAGTTTTAGGAGCCTGCACCTTTGGCTGTAGAAATTTCATTTGCATCCTCCTTGTCTTGAGGTCATAAATTGAAAGAATCTTACTCTGATCACTAGGAGTTTGCTTCCAGTACTGTGCATATGTTACAGCCTTTAATGTTTCATTTCTGATTTTAATCTCTTTGTACTTTTCGATGATATCCTTCTGTTTTTCAACTAGTTTGCTAGATGATTAAACCTTTACATTGTGTTGTTTTTGAATAATTTGTGCACTAGAAGTTGATGGCTGATGTGTTTCTTCTGAAACTGTTGGAGGTGCATCATCTCTAACAACAATATATGTTTCAATGGCTTCGACTATTTCAATTATCTTTATCACTGGATTCAGTTTTGTTTTCTTCTTGTACATAAGTTTGAATTTAGTATTAGAAGTAGTTTCTACAGAATAAGAGCCTTCCTATCTTGCCCTTTTTTAATTTCTATCCTATGGAGCTGGAGTAAGCAAGATGGAACTAGTATCAACCTGCTTTTCCACCTCCTGTAATTTACAGGGAAAATTTTAAGGATGGAATTTTATCTTAAAGTTTAGAAACCTTGGCAAATCTTACTAGTCCCCAATATGAAAATTCCAAAACTTTTGATGATATTTTTGTTAAAATATTTAGGTTTTTAATTATTTTACATTTGTATATGTAAAATTTGGGCGATTTTTAGGGTGAAGTAGATATATGCTATAAAATTTGGGCGAACAAATTTTCAAAAAAAATAGAAATTGGTGAATAATTTTTTTTTTGGAAAAAGCAACGAAAATTAGCCCACTTGCAAATATTAGCCCCTAAAATTTTCCTTGCCTGTAAAGTATTTTCCAACCACTCTGACTGGTTGGAATACTTTTCAATTTCAGGCTTTGACTCATGAATGAAAGGGGTCAATTTGAACTTGAATCTTAATTTACTTATGGCACCCATGGGATCATATTTCCATTTGAAACTGCTACTAAACTTAAACTCTTGTAAACATTTGTCTTCTTGTTGTCTAGCATTCCTATTATTACATATAAAAGGCCCTAGCTAGTTTTTAATCTTGAATTGAGTCTTCTTTCTAGCTGAAAGGAAATTGATTTCATCTGAATTCAATATTTGTCTAATGTATTCTAAAGCAAATATCCTCATTGGGAGGTATTTGGGAATCTTGTATGGATTTAGTGAGCTTCCATACACTTCGATTTCTATATGATTATGGTATAGATACCAGACTCCTATTTTTATCTGCTCTAACAACTGTAAAACCTTTTTGATCTCTTCACTGATTCTAGGATGAATGCTACTGCTTAGCATATTAACAATTGTATAAACAAATGAATCAATGAAGTCTTTGAAGCTGAATTTAGTGGAATCCTTTCTAATCAAGAATGTCCAAAAGACAATAGATTGGGGATTACCCTCTGTGTCCAGTTTTTGGAGGCTAACTGCAAACCTTTCTGATTGGAAATATATAAACATATGAAACAAAACTAAGGAGTATTTGAATACTCCTTCTGGCAGTTTGACTAACTGATCATGGCTGGCATCTGCCAGGTATTGGGAAAAATTGAAAGTTGTAGCTAGAGGCTGACCTGGGAAAAATATGTATAGGAAACCAAGAATATATGCATCTACATTCTTATTAGTGAAATATCCTAAAATACATGAAAAAATGGTAACAATTTGTCTGGTTATTTCTGAAAACATGGAAGTTGAGTATGGAGGATTTTTTTTAGGGGTTTCTACTAATGGAGGGAGGAAAGTTTGAAAGATTTGGAATCTTTTAGGAAAGTCAAGCTTTGAGTAGAGTTCAGTAAGGGTGTCGATAGAGAAAGGTATTCCCTCTGGTTGTGGTTGAATCTGTAGCATATGATTATTGGATTTGGCAGTGATTGTAAGAAGGATTTCTTGGTTTTGGGTAACTATAGCTCTTTCATTGGGAAAATAGCTTATTTGACACAATTTGATGAGTTCAGGGAATTGATAGGTCTGTGGGAATATGTATTTGGGAAAATTAGAGTCCTAGAGGTGGATATCGTCTGCATGATCAACAAATTTATCAAGGCTCCAGCAGTGGAGCTCCAATAGGTTGTTGTCAGTCAGTGTCATTTATCTTGAAGTCTTTATCATGCCAAAGGGGTGTGGTCGACATCTAAAACTGGTGGTTGAAGAGGGTTTACAGTCATAATGCTCTGGGAAGCCATTAATTTGTTTAATTATTGATTTAATAAACAAATTAGATGGTTTCAAGAATTTAGGATTACCTGGAAAATTGTGAATTTGGTCTTAGAAGGGGTCCTGGCAGCTGCGGGCTTCAATTCTAGTCGGCAAGGGCGTTTTGGTCTATTTTTCATTTCAACTGAAAATAGTGAAATAATGGTTATGGCTGGGTTTTAATAATTTTTAAAATTGAATTTTATCGCATGGCACGAGGTTCCTTTATATTTCAAATATCAATGGTTTCATAGCATTACTTGGAAATGGTTTAGTGGATTATCACATCGCGAAAAGAAATTTGGTGGTTTGGGGAATGGGGGGTGCGATAAGATGTGGTGGTGCTGCGTGGCAGGGGAGTAGGGGTGTGAAACCACCCATTTTGCACCCCCCCTCTGTTTTAAATATCGAACAGCGAGGAGCACGAAAGAGTTTGGGGGATGTTAGATCTAATAGCGATGATCAGATAGATGGTAAGAGTGGCAGGATCTCAAAGAGGTTGGGTTAGGTAGTATGTAGGTGGGGATTTTTATTAAAGTGGGTCGAGGTTATAAAATATATTATGTGGAGGGGTTAAGTGAAAAATGGGTTATGAAATATATCAAGCGAGAAGGGACTAAATGAAATAAGGTCGAGAAAATACATAGGCAGAGGGGTTTAATTAAAGGGGGGTTTATGGAATAAGTTTAGGAAATATGTTAAGCGGGGGGGTTAAATTAAATGGAGCATTTATGAAACACATTAAGCAAGAGGTTTAAAATTATATCGGGGATGGGTTAAAACGAAATGGGGCATGATATATATTAAGCGTTGTTTGGGCTCAACCTAGTCTCCTAAATTGAGTTCATTTAATTGTCAACCAGGGTTGGTAAACTGCTGAAGTGAGGTGCACTGTATGTGCCTAGGTGTTTGTTGCTTACTGCATTGTGTCTAGTGTTTTATCATGTTTTTGGTCTTTTTATGGATTATGTTCACAAGGGAAAGAACTAAATTTTGGTGGAAAGAAGCTACTGCTTAAAAACAGAGTGAAGCCTAATTTGTTGATGACAAATGACAAATGCAAATACTGAGACAGAACCAAACCTAAACTATGACTAAGCAGAATACAAAGCTTGATAATGACTTCAAGAAAATAGATCACAACATGAACTTAGCTTGTCCAATTCTTTCATTAAATGTATTTTGGAAGAGCTTGATAAATGGGCAGCTAAGTATAAAAATTCTTCTAACTAAACAATTAAACAATCAGCTTATAATGATACAACATCTCATCCATGATTAAAGGTTTGTTGAAACATATTTGGAGAAGAACATTGGTAACATCATAAGATCTCTACTCTAAAACTAGCTCCTAATTCTATTCTGCAACTTAGTTTAACACCACTAAACCTCACTCAAAAGTTGCAGATTTCCTTTTAGAATAGTCTTTTGAGGAAAGGCTTTGTTTGTGAAATGGTAAAAAGGTTGCAAAAGTACTCCAGGCCTTGGACTGATACTATCTTCTGTTCAGATGATTATGAGTCAATATATGTTTTAGAACAAAAGAAGTTTTGTAAATAATGAAGACCGTGGTATTTAAGTTTGACAACTAATGCAACTTAATATGCAATGGATGGCAACTAAACGTGGAATGTAAACACAGTGAGCTAAGCTGGAACTAACTAGAGTGCTACTAGTCTATAATAAACAGTGCTAAACTAACAAGCCATTATCAAACTTGAAACAAAATAACAGAGAATGAATTGAATGCAATTTGACTCCGGAGTGCCCTAACTAAGTTATCATGCAATTAATCTATGGGATTCTACAGCCTATTTTGTCCATCATGAATGGTATTTTGGAAGATCTTGTTAGAACAATCCTGGCTGTACAATTCAATGCAAATTCAAACATGAAAACTGAAAGCAATTACAATTAAAAACTAAGACATCACAGCTATTTCCTACTCATTGTTATGATATTTTGGAAGAGCTTTTTAAGAGTAAGATCAGCTATGCTACTTAGTGTAAACAAGCAACTGAAACCTTCAGTATCACAGTCATGCCTTAGTCATCATAATGATTTTTTGGAAGAGTTTACTAGAATAAGTTCAACTGTGATAATGAACAAAAGAAATTGAAAATAAAATCTATAACACTACAGCCATTTCTCATTCATTATAATGATCTCTTGGAAGAGTTTCTTAGAACAAGTATTGCTATAGTGACTAATGAAATTAACTATGAACTCAAACTTCAAAAACGTGAAAATGAACTAAGATACTTATCTAAATTACGAAAGTAAAGCCGTTCAAGAGGCAGGGGCCCTCTACCACCAGACGGAATCTAACTCAAAATCAACTCAACGCGTTCAAAGCAATGTTGTCTTCTTCATTAAAGGAAAATAACTTAAAACAGAGTATTCTCAGTCTTCAGAAATATAGCAGTCAATCCACGAAATCTAATCAAAATCTAGAGCCTGTCTCTCGGTTTCATGAGTACATTTATAACAAATCTTCATAACAGAACTTGCAACAATATGGGGATCATTGTATTTTCATATCAAAATCGTACTAGAACTCTAAAGATGGCAGCGTAAAGGGACAAAGGACATCTGGACTGTCCTTGTCCTATTAGGAGTCTGCCTCCTTCTATGAGTTCCCACGTACAAAACCATGTCCAGAATTCAGTTCATTCTTCATGGTGAGCAACAAACGTTGAGGACATGATGTGGAATAAACCCATGTGTGGCTTTTCCTGAGAGGACACCTAGAACATGCTTGAACGTGAAGACAGCTACAGAATTGGCGGTTAGCTACGGAATGTTTGCATTCTGTAGCTAGTTTCAGTTCAAAATGCATTACAATGACAAAATCACAAAACTTAGCAAGTTAGCCATGATATTCATTCTTAAAGTAATTTTAACTAATTTCATTGATCATTTGGGCCTAGGATAACAATGGACAAAGGAAAATGGAGTGAAGTAAGATGAAAGAAAGAACAATCTTGGGGCTCAACAAGCGCGTTAAACTACGTAAAAGTGGGTTTGGTTTTTTTATTTGAATAATGCAGAATTAGTCAAGGGGAAGGGGTTTTAGTGGGGGAAAAGGATTTAGAATAAGTGGAAAGGGATATTATCAAAGGGAAAGGGATTTTACAAGGGGAAATGACTTCCAAGAGTGGAAAGAGGGTTTTTAGCAAGGGGGATGTGTTTTAGAAAGATATTAGTGATAAGAGATAAACCAAATGATGCTTTACATAACTTCTGAAAGTATTATACCTACCCTTTATTTACACTAACATTTTTTATTTCCTTTATTGGGTGCATTTGAGCTTGCTGACCCTTTTATTTTCTTTTGATAAGAAAATTAACTTATTTTTAATCTTATATCTTCTAATGGCTCAGTTTAAACTTATGAGCTCATTTTTATTCTCTACCTAACTACTAATCTGCCAAGATTAAATGGCTTGGTCATCTATTTATTCACTAACTATCATGACATGAAATTTAAAGGCATGAATGACCAATATTAGACTGTATGATAATCATGAATTATGGCATTTTGGACAAGCTGCACACAATTTTTTATTTGCACTAGTAAAGTAAACTATGAGTAGTGGAATTTGAATGTGCAACACTTTCAAAATTTATTTTTTCTTCTTTTTTTGTGGTTCATACTTTATATCCTTTTTTGTTCTTTCTTTATTTTGGTCCTTTTATTTTTCTTTTAGGACATACCCTCTTTTCATTTTTTAATATGGGAAAAAATTTGCAGAAAAGCAAAGGTATGTACAATATTATAAGACTAAAACATAGCCAATTCAAAATTATGATTCCTATTATTATATGACCCTAACATGATGAAAGTTTATGTTGGGGTTCCCATGTTTTGGCCAGATTGGCAAGACCAAAAGATGAGACAACATCATAACCACTTTGGGGCCCTAGGATCTAGCCCTCCTGGACCCGGAGAGGGATTTCTCCAATAAAACAAAGAATGATATATCTTTGAAAGTTCAAATGAGATGTTAGGCTAGGTATGAAGCACAAAGGGGGGTTTTAAATGATTTGGTTGGTTGGTTGCTGGGTTGGTCATGAGATCATAGACAGAGAAAGTAATGGAAGGACAGGAGCAAAATAGCAGGATGTTTCAGCAAAGAGGATAGGTCAAGAAAGTGCCATCCATTGGGCTATGGAGTCATGAAAGGAGAATTACTTGCAAAAACTAACCAATGCTTTCAGAGGGCAAGCCATCTACACTAAAGGATATTCTTAGATAGATGGTGGAATGGAACATTAAGGAAATAAGGTGAAAGAAGGAAAACAACCCAATTTCTCTCTTAAGATCAGGTCAGAGGTCATTTAACTCCAGACCTGCTTGGACATACTCAAAGGAAACTTTCAATGGAGGGAAAAAGGGGCAGCTTATAGATCAGACCAGAGATCATTTAACTCTAGGTCAGCTTTAGCATGCTCCAAGGGAAAAACAGAGATAAGTTAACAAAGCTAGAATCTATAGATCAGAGAAGGACTTTGAACATTCAATGCTTTGACACCAGTAGGAAACATCCAAGCAGCAAACTCCAAATTCATACATCAGCTAGCAGCATATGGAACCACTACACTGATTAAATTTACTGAATTTACTCTTATATTCACAATCAGCAGAAAACATTAAAGGCAAGGAGAGCAGAGACATAGGGTACCTAACAAGGGTAAATCCTATGTTATATTTCTGATGCAAGCCAGCAGAAAATGAAACAGTATGAAAATGTAATTAACAGTGTTAGAAAAACATCACCAATAGTAATAGACCAGGATCCTGTGAAATTTGTTTGATTAATGATGCAAAACCAGTCACATACACTGAGCTCAATGGCTGAATACAATCCAAACTTCTCCTCCCAGCCTACTACATAAAAACTACTCTGCTAATCCCTCCCAACACTGTTCTAACAGTCCAACTGAATCCCTCTAACAGCAACCGCAACAGCCGAACAACCACCTTTACATTATGTTCTTGGGAATTCTTATAGGGGAAGAGAAAAACAGAAAGTAGATGAACATTAAATGGATCTCATTAAGACAGAGTGGTGGAAGCGCTCACACCCACGCTGCTTAATGGCTCTGCAACGTTGTGTGTACTCCGTAGGCTGCTTGGAGGGCTTCTGTCAGGTTGAGATTGACCTCTGATGTTCCTTTGGAGTATTTTCTGGCTGTAAGGCCCTCTGTCCTGCCATTCTGGAATTGGTGAACTGGAAGAAAATTTTTACAGGTCTCCATGCTTCATAACTGTTGTTTGACAGTCGTAGAAACTTCTGCTAGTGTATTTCATCTATTTAAAGGCTCGAGGAGGCATGGAGAACACTGTCCGAAGGTGTCTGTCTGGAGAAAACGTTTTGCTGACACTAGAAGCACTGATGGGACTCGACAGTGTGCTTAAGTCTTCAAACTGTGCCTTTTCCTTCGAATGCGGGGTTGAACATTAATTACATCAATAATAGGCATTAACCCCCTTTGAATCTCTTCTGCTGGTCCACTGGAAAATTTTGAAATGGCCATCTCTGTGCTATCTGCATAATAAAATAAACCTATAACAAACACGGGCAGTGGTGGTGGAGGAATGCTCCGGAGGCTCAGAGGAATGGTGGCGCCACTGTGGAACAGTGAAGGAGCGGCGGAAGAAATGATAACTAGTGTAAGACCCAAATATTAATGCTTGGGCGAATTACAAAGAAAATCACAGAAAAACAATGAAGCGAGGCTTATGATGTGGGCCCCGGCGTGGGCGGAGGGTGATTAGATCAGGACCGTCAGATCTTATGTGAGATCGATGGCGGGAATGAAATCATAGGATCGTTGTCGGAAGGAGCGGAGGAGTGGCACGGCCGAATTTTTCGATTTGCGATTAGGAGGAAAATCCTTTGTAATAGTAAAACGAATGAATTTTAAACTTTACAAAGGAAAAAGGGGTTTTTGTTATGAATGGTGGAGGAATTAAATGGTGGTATGGGGGGTACAAATCGCAATCGGAAATCGGAGTCAAGAGTGGGGCGGAGTGGTACATATAATATTTTTGATGTGATTGGGAAGGGCGGAAGTGTTAAGTGGTGGGGCCTGAGGGGTCAATCACAATCGGAGATCAGGAGCGGGGGTAATCGCAACGCATATTTCAAATGTTGTGATGCGATCGGAGGAGGACTTGCGATCGGGCGGATTGGGGAATGGTGCGATCGGGCAATCGGAAGACGAAACGTGATCGGGGGATCGGAGCGATCAGGTCAATGAGAGGATCGGAGCAATCGGAGGATCGGAGCGATTGTGGGAAGACTTGCGATGCGATCGATCGCATAGCAAATATTTGCAATGAGCCGATCGGAGGACTTCAAACAAGCATTGCGATTGGAAGGGTTGCGATTGCGGCGGAGATATATATCGTATGAAACTTTATAATAAAGTTTACGAGTTATGGAAAGGGGAAGTGGTTAAGGGGCGGGGACTTTACAATAAACTTTGATATTTGTTTGTAATAAAGTTCTAAGGGGTATGGTCGGGGAAGTGGTTAACATATAAATCATGTTTGTATATAAAGCAATTTATAATGCTAATTTATAATCGGAAAGGGGGAAAAAGGGGGAATTTTTCCTACCAAAGGGTAAGGGTAGAATTTAAAGGGGATTTTGGGGAGATTTAGGAGGACTTGAAAGGCAAGTGGGAAATTTAGAAGGGGAAGGAAAGAGGATGAAAACCAAGGCTTAGAGGGAATGAAATAAGAGGGAAAAAGAGGCCTTCAAGCATTTCTTCACTAACATAGAGGCTTTATAACTGGAAACAGCAGTGGGGATTTTATCAAAGGAAAAAATGCACAAGGAGGCTTCAAGGATGATGTGTTTTCAGAGAAAATGCATTCCTTGAAGGCTCGAAAACACTTTAGCCCCCTGTTTTCTTGTCAAAAAATTCATAGGGGGCTAACAATGGCTCCACATGGGGATGGCTTCTTCTTGAAGGAGTCAAGAATTCAGAAGATAAATCTTTGGTGTAGGCCAGATGCCTGCTGCTTGAACCATCCTTTTCTTTCTTGGATCGGGTGCCACAAACCTTGAAGACATTATATCAGCAGTAAAATTCTCCCAAACAACTACCTACCCACAATAAATTCCTAACATTTTTTCTTCTGGGTGCATTTGGACTTGCAAACCCTTTACATCATCAATTTCACAAGAAGGAAAATAAACCTATTCTACTTCTATCCTTATTACTCCATGAGACTAGATTAAACTGTTGGTATCATAGTTTCTCTACCTAAACTATATCTGCTAGGATTAAACTGTCTAGCAGATTCTTCTCTATATTCTAAGACATAAATTGAAAAACAATCAAGCCAGGATTAGACTGTCTGGCTTGCTGGACTTTGCAAAAATTAAAACAACTAACTACATGCTCGCAGGCTGAGCTTTATTGAGCTTTACCTAGCTACCCTACTCTAACTGAAATATTTACAGTCTAGCTTACAAACATTGTCTTCCAATGTAGCCAGTCCATCAAGTGATTCCATGGCTGGTCCTTTCTGCTCAGCTCCTTGAGCAGGCTGGATAGGCAGGGAAGCTCCCACTCTTTTTGTTCAATAACAGTAGCCTTGAAAATTTTTCTTTTTGTCTGCAACATGTTGCTCAAGAAGACCTTTGATCCTTCTTCAAATTTTTGCAGGAAATGAACATAAGGATCATGAAAAGATACCTGGCTATGAATATCTGGCAGGCAGGCTTCAACCAGGATCTCTTCTTCATCCACTGGATGGAGAAGAAGACTCTCTTGGAGTAGAGTGTCTTCTTCATCTTCTGAATTGGAGGGCTCATCATATATCGCAGCCAAGTCCTCTTGGAGATCTGATATGTTCTGCTCTGATGTGCCGAGCTCCGTGAAATGATCTATGTTTTCTTGAGCAGTGGCTTGTTCCATTACTTCCTCTTTTGCAAGAGAAGGCTTGTTGTTTTCATCTTGCTCAAGAACTTCTTCTTTTCTTTCCTCCTCATCTTCTGAAAGGAAAGGCTGCTGGTTACCAGTCTCACTGATGATCTCTGGTAAAGCAGAATGAAGATTCGCAGAATCTTCATCTACTACTATACTGTCGTAGCTCTCTCCATCAGTATCGTAGATAGGCTGACTGGTTTCATTACTTCTCTAAAGTCGCTGGCACTGATATTCCTCCCATGAATCTAAGGATGATGGTCCTGCAAGCTCGGCTTCCCTTTGAAAACACTCATGATCAAACAGATCGTAAATAGGAAAATCATAACTGTAAGTAATGTCACCCACCAAACCTTCTGGATTTTCAGCAGGTCTTTCTTCGTCCTGATCCACAGAGGAGTCTTCTGGATCTGTATCATCAAACTCAGGAGATGACTGAGAAGGAGTATGTGTTCCATAAAATATTTCTGAGGTGGACCACTGGTTTAATATCTGATCAATCTCCTCTTCTGTCAAAAGAGGGGTTTCCCTCTCATCATGGACAGAAGAACGACAGTACTCCTTCTCTCGTGTTAGCTGATTCAGAGGAAGGATGTTTACTTGAGCCTCTTCTTCTCCATCAGATTCTGCCTCCTCTATGTGGTCCCTTGTTTCCTCAAGGCAGCGTTCCCCATTAGCTTTTGCTATTGGGTCCTGATCTTCTATAGTCAACGTAGCACAAGACATAGGTACACAATCAAGCAATTCCTGATCCCTTTCCTCTTCGTCTTCTATAGATTCTTGAGCATCGTACATGTCTTGCTCATCTTCTTGGTCTTGAGTTTTTTCTTGTTCTAGAAGAGGCATGGGATGTTCTAAATAATCATCATTTTCATTCAGACTAGCCATGAACATTTCCAGCACTTTACCAAACGTTTCTGTTAATTCATATAATTGATCTTCCAAAGCATCATACTTTGGATCCCTGTCCATGTTTGGATCCATATTTATGAAAATAAGGCTACTTCTTCTTCTCAACCAGTTCAGAGTCCCCCACTAGTGGATTCATCAGGTCTTTGGATAGTTATGTAGTGTGGAGTCGCCAGGTGGATGAATTTGACTGTTTGGAGCAGGCTGTTGTCCACCATCAGCAATTGAAAGCCAATCTAACCAGAGATCTTGGGTCTTTTGAGTGCCTAATAATGTTTAAGTTGAAATGCACTCAAGTCCCGTATGAATTTTTTGACAAGCAAACAGGGGGATAAAAGTTAAAATCACAAAAATTATGTTTCGAGCTATAGAACTCGAAATATCCATAGAGGATGATCACACTGTGAATCACACTGCAAGTGTTAACAATGAAACAAAATTTAAAAGGATGAGTAGGAAAAATTGTCATTATCTTTATATATGTACAAATATTCATCGATTGGGATTTGGAGCAGTCCTCCTATCAGTAGAATACTAAGAGTTATTATTATAAGCATTTTTATGGTATGCTGAGCTTGCATTGAATTTGGGCATCTTTTGAGAGCAGAACAGATAGTTGAATGAGACCATTACAACACAAAATATTAGTTGGTGCACTGGAGTAATGATATTGTTGTTGAACCAAGTCTTCAGGTACAATAGCTCTAGTTTCTCGGATTATTAGAAGGTGTCTTCTAGTTGCAAATGCAAGAGAATGTTGAGTTGTATTATCAAAGCATAGAAAGGTTAATATGCCAAAGGATCATTATCTTGTTTGCATTAATGTATTATATTGAGCATTGAAGAAGTAATTATTCTTGGATATAATTGCACTCCTCTTCAAGTCAACGTTAATAGAATTTCAAGGCTTAATTCTTAAGGTCATCCATAAAGTTGTGGGCAGTATGTATTTTACGATTCCAATTAAATAAACTGAAGATGTCTTCCTGAAGCTCATTATGTTAGAACAGTTCCATTGTATATGGAGCAGTATTCATTATGGAGTAGCCCTAGAAATTCATATGCAGTGGCATACAATCAATAACAAAAATACGGAATGAAGAAGGCCTATACACAACTCAAAGAGAAGTAATGCAAAGATGGAAACTGGAAAATGTGTATTCCTTTTCCATTGATGTCAAAGGGGGAGGAAAGGCAGTGACGTGGCAATAGTGTGGTAGTGATGTGGCACGATGACATGGACCTAGCCCGCATACCACAGATCGCAATCAAATATTCTTATGTTTATATGTTAAGACTTCACAAGTTATATGTTTTAAGGTGCGATGTGTGATAAGGTTTTTGCCGCGGGTTGCGAAATCATGAAGTCGCAAATACTGTGAAATTATTAAAGTTGCAGAGTGCGATAAAGAGGGATGGATGCGAGGCTTTTCAAAGTTTAATTGTAATATAATCAACGTCCAAATTTTAATTTGTTTACGTTTTTTTATGAAGAAATCATTGGAAGTGGAGGTCGACTCGAGTTACACAGAAAATGCCTGAATGCATGGAAAATGGACTCGGGTAGAGAGACCCGACAGTGCGTGCAGAGAATGTTGAACGTTGCGGTTAAATATAATAGGAAGAATCGGGAAAAGGAAGGGTATAGTAGCACTATTTGAAACGTACACTACAAGAAAAAAGCACATTGATGAGGGGCGAAAATGGTCACCATAAGCTCATTGGTGAGGGTCAAAAGAGCCTTCGTCACCAAAAACTGAACGTCACCAAAGGTGGCGTCGCCGAAAGTATAGGTGTTGGGGTGACATTCAAGGTCCATCACCAATAATGATTTATAGTGACGAATAGCGACCTCACCATTTCATATGAGCAATGGTGACAGAAAATAGCTTCCGTCACCAAAAAACTGAACGTCACCAAAGGTGGCGTCGCTGAAAGTATAGGTGTTGTGGTGACATTCAAGGTCCGTCACCAATAATGATTTATAGTGACGGATAGTGACCGTCACCATTTCATATGAGCAATGGTGACGGACAACCTCTGTGCCAAAAATTGAATGTCACCAAAGGTGGCGTCGCCGAAAGTATGTGTTGTGGTGACATTCAAGGTCCGTCACGAATATTGATTATAATGACGGATAGTGACCGTCACCATTTCATATGAATAGCAACGAATTTTTGTGATGGACATTTCATGGCCGTCACTATTGGTGCATATATATGGTGATGTTCATTGATCGTCACCATAAACTCATTGGTGACATCAAGGTCCGTCACGAATAATGATTATAATGACAAACATTGACCCTCACCATTTTCACTTGATATGACGATTTGTAATTGTGGGACCTTTAGTAGGTAGTCACTATTGATGCGTATATGGTGAGCGTTCGTTGACCATCAGCATTCATATTTTGGTGAGGGTCAAAAAATGTCACCATAAGCTCATTGGTGATGGTGAAAAGAGCATCCATCACCAAAAACTAATCTTCGTCATTCCCTATATATGAATATCAGGGCACGATGGAATCGAACCACCAACCTCCTGCTTGTAAATCAAGTGCTCTTCCATTGAGCTAGCACCCTTTAAATAATTAGACTTTAAACTAGCAATTGCCCCTAAAGGTGCAAAGATACACCAAAGGAATAAGAACCAAGAAAACTGAAAGAATTCAGTGTCCTTGCTCCTATTTTTATTTTACGACACTCTACAAAGTATGATCTTGATCTATGAGGTATTTGTGCCGAGTGATTCTAATTTAATAGTAAATGTTATATTCATATAAAATAAATGAATAACTGAGAGGCCTTACGGGATAGTTTTTAATCCTTACACCAAAATCTCTTAATATTCAAGTCTATGGAACAACTCGTTCAAAGTTCAAACTGAAGTAGATTTTAAATGGAAAGCCTAAAACCAGCTAAGTAGTTTACAAAGTTAACATTTTGGATATAACTTCTGTTCAATTTATATGACAAGTTATGCCATAACCTTAAAACTAGTTTCTTAGCTAAAAGACTTTCTTAAGTCAACAATGACAAAGAAAGATAGTCATGGCAAGCAAAATTCTCTTGTTTTTTCTAATGAGGGTGCATGTAACTTGATAAAGGTTGTACGAGAGTATCAAACCATAAACTGTTTCACTAAAACATGGAAATGACAAAGTCTTGTTAAGCAACAAAATTTTAGTTGAATATATGAAAAGCATCGAGCTAAATGATATAATTAGACTAAAAGTAACTGTAAAAAAAGGACATTTCTATCATATACCATCTAGTTTGGTTAGTTCTTCAGAAAGAGAAAGTGCAATTACATGATCCAGCTCCTCATCTTGATTATGTAATGGACCATCCTGAACAAAAATGTCCACATACAGCAATCAATGTTATTGTATTGGTAAGACTTTTGTTATAATCTATCAAAGCATGTACTATGTAGGAGAATAATTGGTAGTTGAATTACTTCTCTACTCGCATGTACTACCTTTGGTAGTTGAATTACTTGGAAATAAAAATCCTTATTAGAAGATAACGCAAAGAAAAGCAGAAGCCTTTGAATATGGATGGCCATCTTGATTTTATAAAGTTATAATTGAATACTAAAGGACTAGGAATGTTGCAACGAAATAGATGGATGGAGTGTAATAAAAAGAATTTGGATAATTTAGGTTGCCATATCTTTAAATAGAACCACTTTTTCCTTTTGGATTCCCAGTCTTTCATATGCAAATAAAATTTTCGATTCAACCAAAGAGCACAATATTTTGAAGTCTTAGTTGCCTGAAACAGGGTAAGGACAACATTTGGAAACGGCGATGACTTTTGAAATGACCACTTTCAAAACCTTTGGAAACAGAGCAATGAACACTTCCACACACAGGTCCAAAAGTCATGACTGAGGAGCATGAGCACACCTAATTTAGGGATGATTAAATATGAAACGAATTGGGTTGCAATTATACTCAATTAAACATAAAGCAATGATTAAAATCTATATAAATTACTTAGAAGTCAAACATGACAACTTTGGAATATGGTAGAATGTTGGCATAAAAACTTTGTTCATTATACATTCTCTTTCGTTTAGTTTTGATGCTTTACTTCCAAATTAGGTGTTTTCTTTGTTGGAGATAGCAATCCGTACATCTAGGTTGAACCATTAATGATTCCCACAATGAAGGGGCATGTAGCTCAGTAGTACAGCAACACACTGGCCAAGGGAAAATCTGGGGTAAATCTTAGTATGTATAATTTTCAAAACGGGGATAGAGCTAGTTTTTCTTGAGGTTAGCCAGGGGACCTTAGCCAAAGTGTGGCCTGACGAGGGTGTTGGAAATAGGAATACACACATCTATGTTGAACCCTTAAGAGCGTCCCTCATGAAGGGGCAATTGGCTCAGTGTTAGAGCAATCCCACCAGCCAAGGACTTAAAAGTTTCAGAAATGTTTCAAGTAACAAACATTGTTAATTAGCCTATTGTGCTAGACCAAACGGTGGAAGACCTGCATTAGAAAGTGTTTGCATGGGCCAAGTGGTTCAGTGTTTGAGTAATCCAACCAACCAAGGACTTAAAAGTTTCGGAAATGTTTCAAGTAACAGAAAATTGTTAATTAGCCTATTGTGCTAGGCCAAACGGTGGACGACTTGCATTGGAAAGTGTTTGTTGACCAATATTGAAGCCCCAACCAAGTTCGAAACTCAGTTAACCCACCTCATGAAAGGGCAAGCAGCTTAGTGTTAGAGCAATCCAATCAGCCAAGGACTTTAAAGTTTTAGAAATGTTTCAAGTAATAGAGAATAGTTAATTATACAGTGATATGTGGTTTAATAGTAAGTTTCACTGGGTGAAACTAACGAGACCGCGGTTCAAATCCCATTGAGTATATGGCCTCACTGGGTGAAACTAACGAGACCGCAGTTCAAATCCCATTGAGTATATGGCCTGCTATGATCTCGCCTCAAGGAGTAGACTCCCCATTTCCTAGAGTCTCCGCTCTTGCTAAATCATAAGATCTGGTATATCTGGCTTATATCTGGCTTACAGGTTGCTAGATATACTCTTGGTGTGATAAGGCAGCCACAAAGGTTGATCCTGGACCTCCCCCAGATTAGTCCAAGGAAGAAAGTTTTTGCTGAGCAATATTGAGGCCCCACCCAGGTTTGAAACTCAGTTAACACACCTAGCGTGTCTGTGGGCAGTTTCATAATGCATTAGGTTCAGGAGTATAGGGTCAGTCCCTCAGACATGACCCTGGGCCTCCTCAGAGACAAGCAGTAAGTTTAGGAATTCTCCTAATACCCAAAAAATAAAAAATTAAGGAAAAATAAAGAAATTCTCCTAATACTGAAAAAAAAAAGGAAAAAGAAAGAAATAGAAAGAAAAATGACAGTAGTTAATTACTGATTCTCGTGATAATAAAATTTAAAAAAAAAAAATGAAAAGAAAACAGACAATAGTTAATTAGTAGTTTCCAACTTTTCACTAGCATGTCCTAACATTTTTTGATGTATATGCAGAAATACTTTGACTTCAGGATGACTGAGGGGTTTCTTTTTCAAAGTTTACTTGCATGCCAAAAACTGTTCTGATGTCAACTGACATGGATAAAACATGATCATAAAGAGATAAAATCTGATAAAACTTCAACAAAAAGCATGGATGAAGTTCACGCTCGACAACAAGAATGACGTGGGAAGAAACATCTAAAGCAAACTTTTTAAGGTTCCATATTTCCACTCCTTAATGATAAGTTTAATAAAATAATCAGTTCTTAATGAAGGTGCTACCTCCCCGTTAAGTTATAATCTTATGTTTCCGCATTTTAAGAGTAAAAGATAGCTGTTGAGTCTCAAATCTGCATCTTTCTTATACATCTTCCTAGACCTTTTTTCACTCACCTGAACCTTCCAAGTTGTCAATATCATTGTATATTAATTACAAAAGAGAATCTAAAATGGTTTTTAACTATATTTTTTGTCTGCTGTTTGATTTAGATTTTTTCTCATTTAGCTGCGGAATCTTGCCACTTTCCGCAGCTGTTGCAACTTTCCGCAACCATTTTTGTGAAAGCCTATGTTACAGGTGTCTTCAGGAAAAACGAGCCACATGGGAAAGTCAAAAATGATGTGGACATGGATCATGTCCTATTGGCTCGAGCAAAATCACCTAAGGAGGCTGCGGTCAAAGGTGGCCAAGTGGAAGTCAACTGTAGAGTCCCACGGTGACAGGACTCTGTTTCTCATCACGTGAGGATTTGCATGACCGTTTCTAACTTACGGGAGACACATCAACACCTGTACATGGCTCCATAAGCCGAATTCAACATCCACTCTTCATAGATTTACTCCTCAACGCGGCCATGATCCTAGATCTCTGGACGTAATGGTTTACGTGTTTTCTATCAGCATAAACTTTAGGGAATTAGTTATATTTCCTTTGTTATAAATAATGCGTTTGCATACGCATATTAGATTAGTCTCCATTAGCTTCCAGATAGCTCTGTAATGTAATTACGTTGCCACTGTGCCGTAATATCACCTCTCTGTTATGACTGCATTTTAATATATAAGAAGACTCTGTTTCCAAGCGTAATTCGTATTTGAAGGCTGTTGCCAAGGCTGGTGCAGAGGGCCCCTGCACACGCTGAGGTTTTGTGCATTATTGTATAGTTCTTATTTTATTTCTTTAAGCTCATTGTGCCATAAGTCATTCATGTGTTTATACATTGCATCTTTCATGGTATTTATGCTTCATCTCTGTTTATAATCTTTCATGCTTTACACTTTACTTCTGTCCATAATATTTCATGTTTTATGTTAACTGATCAGTGTTCTTGTTTCAGATTTCAAATAGGAAGCTCGGGCATTTGCATATCTTATGACTAATGACATGGAATCAATATTGTTCTGCTGCTAATTTACTTTTCTTAGTTTCCGTTTAATTTCAGTACTACTTTTTTTATTTCAGTCTTGCTCATTTGCTTCAGTAGTCATATTTAGATATATTAAATTGCTCATGTCATTTTCAGTTACCTCCGAAAGCCACAGCTGTACTGATGGTGAGGGATTGAAGTATGAATGTGTAGTTTGATATTAGTTTACTTTCTGCAAGTTAGATATATTAAATTGCTCATGACATTTTCAGTTAACTCCGAAAGCCACAGTTGGACTGATGGTGAGGGATTGAAGTATGAATGTGTAGTTTGATATTAGTTTACTTTCTGCAAATTATATATATTAAATTGCTCGTGTCATTTTCAGTTACCTCCGAAAGCCACATCTGGACTGATGGTGAGGGATTGAAGTATGAGTGTGTAGTTTGATATTAGTTTCTTTTTCTGCAAATTAGATATCAGGTTGCTCAAGTTGTTTATGGTTACCTTCGAAAGCCATAGCTGGACTAATGGTGAGGGATCAGAATATAAGTTGATGTAATTTGATTTAGATTTACTTTGTTGCAATTCTTGGATTTCTTTAAGCATAGTTTCTTTTGTGTTTAGACAGCAGCAAGGATAGTTTGGTTTTCATGCTCAATAGTTCAATGTTTGATTTATTATGCTAGCAGCACACTTTCATTTCCTTTCAAGTTTTGTCATTGTATGTTTCAAATTTCTTTTGAAGTTTGAAGTTGGTAAATCATTATAAAGGATATCATTTCCTTGAACAATCATAACCATACTTGTTTTTATTTTAGAATTTCCATCTCACATTAGAAAACCAAAAACGACAAAAAGTTAAGAAATAGGTTATCTTGCACATATAGTGCGCCGCACTTCATCAGCTTACGAATCCCGAATTGATAAATTAATGTAGCAATTTAGGACACACTAAATTGACCAAACATTTTGGCGCCGTTGCCGGGGAAGTGTAACTAGGTAGCCAATTTCTTAAAAAAAAAAAAAACAAAATAATAAAAGAAGGGAAAACTTGATAACTCTCTTTTCTGATCCTCCCTTGATAGAAGAACCAGAGGACTTTAAGGACTCTAAAGAAACTATCATGGCAGAGGAAATAATAGATGGATTTGGAGGTAGAGGTAGAGGTATAGGAGGAGGAAACAATGGAGACAACAATGGTGAAGATAATAATGGAAGAAATAGGGAAGGAGATAACTTTTTTGGATTCCCTATAGTTGATGAGGAAGCTCATACAACAATGAAAAATATCTCACCATCTGTCCTCCCTAACTTTTATGGATTTCGAAGTGAGGATCCTGAAACATTTATGTTTGAGTTTGAAGTCGTGGGAACAATTCCTATAGTTGAGAAACCTGCATCTTCATCTACACCTCCTTTTCCTGAAAGACTACAAATTGACAAGGGGATGGAAAAACAAATCTTGTTGCCTAACTATGATTTTCTAGATGAATTGAAGAATGTTTGTATCAAGATTCCCTTGCTACAAGCCATTCGAGAGATTCCTATTCTAGCAAAAACAATAAAGGAGTTGAGTTTCAAAAGACCGGGAAGGAAACTAAAAGATACAAGAAGAATCCACCTGGTAGGAAAAATTGCAGATATCATGATGGGAAAAATTACCATGCAGAAGTATGTAGATCCAGGAAGTCCAATTGTCAAGACACATATAAATGGGATAGAAATTCCAAACACATTGATTGACTTAGGGGCCGCTATCAACATTATGAGTAGACAGACTATGGAACAGCTAAAACTTCCTAACCTTCTTTTTACACCTAATTTACTGCAACTTGCAGATCGATCAATTATTAAACCAGATGGTGTATTAGAAGATATTTCAGTCTCCTTAGATTCTTGGGAATATCCAGTAGATTTTATGATTTTGACTCCCAAGAGTAATCTAGGAGGGCACCCACTTATCTTAGGAAGACCTTGGCTAGCCACAACCGATGCTTTTATTAGTTGTAGATCTGGGGATATGTACATTTCTAATGGTAATTCGACAAAGAAATTCAATTTGTATCCTCCAGCAAAAGCAATCACAGAAGTAGGAGACAATGAATGGGTTGATGATGAGGACACTATACAACCTGTCTTTACCATTTCTGAAATCATTGAGGATAGTCAAATTCTGAACACATTAGAAAATTTTGAGACATCTTCAGAATATGACCCCACACAATTTCAGTTGGAATCTGACATAGAATATTTATCATCAAGACAAATGTCTCTTTACTCTATGGAAGAGTTTGGTAGTTCTAATATTGAGATTTTTCCAGGAAAAACATTGAATATCAACAAACATATGGAAAAATCACAACAAGAAGAACTAACCAAAATCTTGCAAAAACATTCTACTGCATTTGCATGGGAGTATACTGACATGAAGGGTATTGATCCTAAGACTTGCATCCATCATATCTATATTGAGGAAAACAGTAGACCAATTAGACAACCTCAAAGAAGGATGAATCCAAATCTTAGGGAAATAGTGAAAGAAGAGCTCCAAAAACTTCTCAATGTAAACTTCATTTATCCAATTTCAGATAGCCGATGGGTTTCTCCTTTGGTTATAGTACCTAAAAAGAATGGTAAGTGGAGGGTATGCATTGATTACAGGGAATTGAACAAAGCAACTTTGAAGGATCACTTTCCTTTGCCTTTTATCGATCAGGTATTAGACACATTAGCAGGTAAAAAATACTTTTCATTTTTGGATGGTTTTAGTGGCTATAATCAAATTCAGGTAGCACCTGAAGATCAAGATAAGACCACATTTACTTTTCCATGGGGAACTTTTGCCTACCGAGTGCTTCCTTTTGGGTTATGTAATGCACCTGCAACATTCCAAAGAGCAATACTAGGAATTTTTTCTGATCTAATCCATGATTGTGTAGAGGTTTATATGGATGATTTTACAGTTTATGGTAATTCATTTGAAGAGGCATTAGAAAATTTGGAAAAAGTCCTTATAAGATGTAAAGAAGCAAACCTTTCATTAAGCCATGAAAAATGCTTTATGATGTTTACTGAAGGGATTGTTTTGGGGCATCATATTTCAAGAGATGGGATTAAGGTTGATAGATCAAAAGTTGAAGTCATCTCCAAGTTACCTATTCCAAATTGTCAAAGAGATGTTAGAATTTTTCTAGGATTTACTGGTTACTATAGAAGATTTATAGAAAACTTCACTAAAATAGCATCTCCACTCTTCAAATTGCTTACAAAAGACTGTGAATTTAAATGGGATCTTGATTGTCAATCAGCCTTTGAAACTTTGACAACAAGAATATCTGAAGCACCTATCTTGAGAGGACCAAATTGGAAACTCCCTTTCCATATTTCTACGGATGCTTCAGATACAGCTCTAGGAGTTGTGTTGGGTCAAAAATATTTAGTTCCTTATGCCATTTATTATACCAGTAAAAATTTGACTCCCACAGAGTTGAACTATACTGTGACTAAAAAAGAGTTTTTAGTTGTTGTTCATGCAATTAATAAGTTTAGACATTACATAACAGGCTATGAAACTTTTATTCATACTGACCATTCTGCAATTAGATATTTAATGAACAAACCTGTTACTAATGGCAGAGTGACAAGATGGCTCTTACTTTTGCAAGAATTCAATATTACCGTGTTGGATAGACCAGGAAAACAAAATACAGTAGCTGATTTCTTGTCTAGGATTCAGAATACTAAAGAAGATTCTCCTGTAGAGGATAAGTTTCCTGATGAATACTTGTTTGCAGTAACTATTAAGACTCCTTGGTATGCAGATATTGCTAACTATTTGGTTACAGGGAAACTGCCTTCACATTTATTTCCAAGTGAAAAATGAAAAATTATTCAGGAGAGTTCAAAATATTCATGGATTTCTAACTAATTGTTTAAAACAGGGCCAGATCTTGTGATCAGAATATGTGTCAGGGAAGATGAAATGCCTGATATTCTTAAGGCATGTCATGATGAACCATGCGGCGGACACTTTGCAGATAAAAGGATGGCCTATAAAATCCTCTCTTTAGGATATTATTGGCCTTCTCTCTTCAAAGATGCAAAACAATATGTCAAAAGGTGTGACAGCTGCCAAAGAGTAGGGAAACCTACCCTTTCAAATGAAATGCCATTGCAAACACAGGTACTCATTGAACCCTTTGAAAAATGGGCTTTAGATTTCATTGGACCTATTAATCCACCATCTAAGCAAAATAAGTATATATTTGGTTTGTACTGATTATGTTACTAAATGGGTAGAAGCCAAAGCATTAGTATCTGCTACTGAAAATTCAGTTGTTCATTTTCTTTATGAGGATATTTTTACTCACTTTGGTGTTCCAAGAGAAATTGTGACAGATCAGGGAAGCCAATTCACATTCAACTTGGTGGAGAAGCTGATGGAAGAATACAAAATCAAGCACAGAAGATCTACTCCTTACCATCCGCAAGCAAATGGTCAAGTGGAGCCTACAAACAAAGTTCTTGAAAGTATCATCACCAAAACTGTTCATCTACATAGAAGAGATTGGGCAGAAAGGCTTCCTGAAGCCTTGTGGGCCTACAGAACTACATGGAGAAATACAACAGGACATTCTCCCTATGAACTTGTTTATGGGAAAGAAGTCTTGCTCCCCAGTGAGTTCCAAGTCAAGACCTTCAAGATAGCAGTTCAGTTGGGGATGGACTTATCAGAAGCCCAAAAGCATAGAATGGAGCAGTTGAATGAGCTAGATGAGATCAGACAAGAGGCAATTTTAAGAACTGATATAGTTCAATATCAAAGAGCTAAATGGCATGACAAGTACATCAAAGAGAAGAAGTTTCAAGAAGGAGATTGGGCATTGTTATTTGATTCCAAGTTTAAAGATTTTCAAGGAAAATTTCAGACTCATTAGCTTGGGCCATACCATTGATGAGTTTCAAACTCCTCTTATTGTGAATGGCCATAGATTGAAAGTTTATCATAAGCCACTCTCAAAAGAGGAATTTGTCAAAATGTTTCAAGAAAAATCTACAATCAGGTTGGTACAGAAGAATTCTTCTTCTCCACCAGCCTAGCTTTTGTTCTTTTCAGTTAAAAAATAAATAAATTGTATAATCCTGAAAACCAATCACTGATTGGCAGTCTTATACAGAAAATATTGGGTAAAAATCAGGAACACCTGACACCCTATATTTTCCAAAAAAATCTCTCTTTCATTTCACAAGTCTTGTGACCACCCACTCCATTCCATTCCACTTCATTTCACTCCACTTCATTATTCATTCCATTTTACCAATAAAATTCTCTTTCATGACCATTTCCATTTAGTCATTTGTCATCCATTCATTTCCATTCACCCAAATAAATAGTTGTGTCAGTTTCCGCAACTGACACCAGTTTCCGCAGCCAGAAGCAGATTCCGCAGCTACCACTCTGTTTTCAAAAGAATGTACAACCAGATGTTATTTCCATAATCTTGAAATAAAATGTAGATATGAGGACCAAAAATGAAGACATGGAGCATTCAATATATCAATGAGGAGCAACAAATTGAAGACCAAGGAAAAAAGGCAAAGATTCCAAGGTATGGGTAAAAATTCATTTCAAATGGCATTTAAAACACATTTTTATATAGTTCTAAACCATAAGCTCCATCCATTATGTGTAATGATTATATTGACAAATTCCGTAACCCTTTCACGATCTCCATATGATCCTCCCACATTCATTCTCAAACGGTTCCATAATTAAACCCCCGATCTTCACTCATACTCCGATATTCCACCGGTGACAATGAGACGTAGTTGATTTGACTACGGCTTCTTTCAGCCGCATAAAATCCATAGCCGTTGTTTAAACGTGCTTACATTTATTTTGCAGCCACCAGATTTCAAACACTGCCGGATGTGTTATACTCTTCCTATTGTTCTATTAATCTCACAGTCGTATCTCTGCCGTGCTCACGAAACCCTTCTCTGTTCCACTTCTCTCCATTTCATTCTCTGTTACGCTACAGTCTGTATACCCACTCTCTGATATCTACCTACAGTCATCGTGCTCATTTCTGTTCACTCAAGTGTCCTACTTCCATTGAACTCTCCTCACGCAGGCAAGTTTTTAAAGAGCAGAAAGGAGGATGGGTAAATTGTTGAGAGCAGAACCAGAGGGACCTAAATTCATGGAGCGATATCCGCAAGTCAGGGATATATTGAAGAAGGCAAAGTGGCTGCGGTTTATCCAAAAGTTTAGAGGCTACCATAAAGAAGTGACAAAATCTTTTGCAAGGTCGTTTAATGGCCTGGAGGTAGAGATTGGAGACCTTAAGTTCACGGTGAATGAGGCATATATAGCATTTGCCACAGAACTTCTTGAAGAGGGAGAACGATGGTTTAAAAAAAAAAGCATTAGTGATGAAGCCTGGAGAGTAATTCTACATAACCCAGGTATGGACATAACTATTTTTAAAAGAGGAATTCATGTTCATGCTTTGAAAGAGGAATGGGCTACTTTGCTGCTAGTTGTTAAAAAATTCATTACCTGTGAAGGCCGTTTTGGGTCCATGTATATGTACCATACCAGATTGCTGATGAATTTTCTAGATAATCAAACTCTCAATCTCCCATATTTTCTATTAAATAGTTTGAAGAAGATGTCTGTGACTGTTCAGAAACATTTAGGGGATGTATAACCACATCTATATCACCATGGTCTTGTAAAAATTTTGATTGAAAAAGAGTTAAAGGAGAAGAAGGACACATGGGAACAATTTTTGGTTAGAAATTTCTTTGAGGAACCTCAAGAAATTCCTGAAGGTAGCACATCAAGAAGGAGTAGGAGAAAAAGAACAAATGATGAAACTCAAAGTACTCCTACTACTACAATTGAAAGAACTAGTAAGGAAGAGAGACTATCAAAAAGGAAGAAGAAAGAAACAAAGGGTAAAAATCCAATAACATCAAAAGAGAGAAAAAGTATTGAGGCTATACATCAAGCCCCTTCTTCCGAAGAAGAAGATCATCAAGTGTTATCTAAGAGATTGGTTCATCTTCAAGAACAGTTATCTATAGCCAAGAAGAAAGAGAAAGGGAAACAAAAGCAAAAAGATAGTGGTCCACAGCGTGTGAGAAGAAGTTCCAGGCTTAAGGGGAATTTGAGGAAAACGCAAATGAAGGGACCTCATTTTATCGATTTGGGAGAAGAAACATCTGAACAGTCCCTAGCTGACCATATTCCATCTCACTCTCAGTTAGTTAGTGAACCTGGTTCATTTCATTCTCAGTCAGACATTGAACATAGTCCATCCCATTCTCAGCCAGATGTTGATGTGAGCCCTTCTCAGCCAGATTTTGAAGACAACTCTCCTTCACGGCATTTTGGGGACAGCCCAATAAAAATGACACCTGATATAGACCCCAAGCAGCAAGAAGTATATGATTATATATAATCTTTAGAAAAAGTGGCTACAGGTCCCAGTACTTCGTCCATTCATCCTCACACAGTACAAAATGATCTAGTCCAATCACTGAAACAGGAAGTCTTTGAGCTAGAGCTTTTAAATAAACACATTAAAAATGAAAATGAGGCATTGAAGGAACAAAGAAAATTAGAAAAAATCATTCATGATAATACCATGCCACATCTGGGAATATGGCAGAAGAAGAACAAGAAATTGAAAAAGAAATGCCAGAAGTTAAGCAGAGCACTAGTTAATATCAAATTTAGATGCTTAATGAAGAAGCCCAGGATGTTGGCAGCACCAAGGAAGAAGAGGAGAGGGTTGGATGTACTGGCTGAAGTGTCAAGGCATATGAACTGAAGAAGAATTATCAAAATTTTGGTTGCATGAGGACATGCAACACCTTCACAGTGGGGGTATGTTGAGTCTCAAATCTGCATCTTTCTTATACATCTTCCTAGACCTTTTTTCACTCACCTGAACCTTCCAAGTTGTCAATATTATTGTATATTAATTGCAAAAGAGCATCTAAAATGGTTTTTAACTATATTTTGTGTCTGCTGTTTGATTTAGATTTTTGCTCATTTAGCTGCGGATTCTTGCCACTTTCCGCAACTGTTGCAACTTTCCGCAGCCATTTTTGTGAAAGCCTATGTTACAGGTGTCTTCAAGAAAAACGAGCCACATGGGCAAGTCAAAAATGATGTGGACATGGATCGTGTCCTATTGGCTCGAGCAAAATCACCTAAGGAGGCTGTGGTCAAAGGTGGCCAAGTGGAAGTCAACTGTAGAGTCCCACGTTGACAGGACTCTGTTTCTCATCACGTGAGGATTTGCATGACCGTTTCTAACTTACGGGAGACACATCAACACCTGTACATGGCTCCATAAGCCGAATTCAACATCCACTCTTCATAGATTTACTCCTCAACGCGGCCATGATCCTAGATCTCTGGACGTAATGGTTTACGTGTTTTCTATCAGCATAAACTTTAGGGAATTAGTTATATTTCCTTTGTTATAAATAATGCGTTTGCATACGCATATTAGATTAGTCTCCATTAGCCTCCAAATAGCTCTGTAATGTAATTACGTTGCCACTGTGCCGTAATATTACCTCTATGTTATGACTGCATTTTAATATATAAGAAGACTCTATTTCCAAGCGTAATTCATATTTGAAGGCTGTTGCCAAGGCTGGTGCAGAGGGCCCCTGCACACGCTGAGGTTTTGTGCATTATTGTATAGTTCTTGTTTTATTTCTTTAAGCTCATTGTGCCATAAGTCATTCATGTGTTTATACGTTACATCTTTCATGGTATTTATGCTTCATCTCTGTTTATAATCTTTCATGCTTTACATCTTACTTCTGTCCATAATCTTTCATGTTTTATGTTAACTGATCAGTGTTCTTGTTTCAGATTTCAAATAGGAAGCCCGGGCATTTGCATATCTTTTGACTAATGACATGGAATCAATATTGTTCTGTTGCTAATTTACTTTTCTTAGTTTCTGTTTAATTTCAGTACTGCTTTGTTTATTTCAGTCTTGCTCATTTGCTTCAGTAGTCAGATTTAGATATATTAAATTGCTCATGACATTTTCAGTTACCTCCGAAAGCCACAGCTGGACTGATGGTGAGGGATTGAAGTATGAATGCGTAGTTTGATATTAGTTTACTTTCTACAAGTTAGATATATTAAATTTCTCATGACATTTTCAGTTACCTCCGAAAGCCACAGCTGGACTGATGGTGAGGGATTGAAGTATGAATGTGTAGTTTGATATTAGTTTACTTTCTGCAAATTAGATATATTAAATTGCTCATGTCATTTTCAGTTACCTCCTAAAGCCACAGCTGGACCGATGGTGAGGGATTGAAGTATGAGTGTGTAGTTTGATATTAGTTTCTTTTTCTGCAAATTAGATATCAGGTTGCTCAAGTTGTTTATGGTTACCTCCGAAAGCCATAGTTGGACTAATGGCGAGGGATCAGAATATAAGTTGATGTAATTTGATTTAGATTTACTTTGTTGCAATTCTTGGATTTCTTTAAGCATAGTTTCTTTTGTGTTTAGACAGCAGCAAGGATAGTTTGGTTTTCATGCTCAATAGTTCACTGTTTTGATTTACTAGGTTAGCAGCACATTTTCATTTCCTTTCAAGTTTTTTCATTGTATTTTTCGAATTCCCTTTGAAGTTTCAAGTTGGTAAATCATTACAAAGGATATCATTTCCTTGAACAATTATAACCATACTTGTTTTTATTTTAGAATTTCCATCTCACATTAGAAAACTAAAAACGACAAAAAGATAAGAAATAGGTTATCTTGCACATATAGTGCACCACACTTCATCAGCTTACGAATCCCGGATTGATAAATTAATGTAGCAATGTAGGACACACTAAATTGACCAAACAATAGCATCTCAAGGCACTGGGGCTGTTATAAGTGAAATTGTAAGTAGATAGATTGTGATGTTCGGAATTTCTAAGTGACTGGTGTGGACTTCTTAAGCCATGGGTGGTTATTAAGCATGGAGTTAAGCTTGAACCCTGGGATTTTCCAGTTCATAATTAAGATAAAATCTATTCAATGGTCAGAAATTGAAAATTCAGAAGTTGCGTGAAGAGAAACACAGAAGAAGCACCTGGCAAATAGTCTTGGAGAAGAAAGTGTACCCGCAATAGAATGAGCATCGACTCATGCTCAATTTCCAAAGGCCAAAATTATAACCAGTATGTATGGTAGAAGCTGGGAGAACCTGATAAGACTGACCATCCTGGGCAGAAAATGGTTTAGGAGACACCTTGGAGAAGCCAATTGAAGAACCAGTAGGAGAATAGGACATCTTTATCTTATACAGGTTTGCAACATGATATTTATTCCCTGATCCTTTCTCTGAATCATGGCTCTTCACCTGAGAACAACTTGTGGGTATTGACCTAGAGGTAGAATGAAATCGGTGTGTCAAGCTTCTGGGAATAAATATATTGAGAAGAAACGGTTTAGTATTTTCTCCCTTACTCTTACTTGACCCATTTATATAGCTTCCACTTGTCTTCCTCTTGTCCTGCTTTCCTGAACTCCTCTCCTCTGCTTTATGTTTTTCTATTTTCACTTCCTCATTTGATCTCTTCTGCATGGCAACCTTCTGCTCCACCAGATCACTCAGGGACAATTCATAAGTTGATTCAGGCATTCCTTCAAACATTTTTATGAGCTAGCTAAGATAACATAAGTAACAAGAAGCCAACAAACATTCACAATTAATTATCAAGTTAAGAGAAATCTACCCTAATCTACAAGCATCTTGATTTCTCAACATGGTATCGGAGCTAGGTTGAAGGAAAGGCAGATTGAAGATAACAGTTTGTTGGCTTATTTGCTTATCCCTATGGCCCCTTAAGCAAAGTATCATACAAATTATGTGACATCCTTTCCTTAAAATATGAATTGAAAGAGGCACAGTACCTCTGTGATTCAAGTTGAAGAAAGACATCAATATTCCTGTGAACCGAGCTCATCAATAAAGGAAGGACCGAAATACTTAAGGGCTAGAAAAAGAGACCTATAATACATGCAAAGACTCTATGGCATTATCTCTGTAAATCAAGGATGAAATTCATATATCTGTTGTCGACAAAATATCTGGCATAGGTACACATATTTGAGTCTCTATGTTGATTTATGAAGTAATTTTCCTGTACTAATGTGAATTTCAGAGGCACCTTCTCCTATGATAAGCATACAATTCACTATCTTTATAATCTAAAAAGTACTCAAAGAAAAAGCAAATGGCTTATATGAAATCAGTTAAAAGAAGACAACCTATTGTGACAATACTTTCAGTGGCCATCTGAGCATGACTGTGCGCTCCTTTCTGAATCAAAAAGACCAAGTGTATTCATGATATTTGTATAGTTCGAGTAACCAAAATATTGTAGCTGACATCTATTACTGCTGAGTTCAAAGGCTAGTCTGAGAGTATGAACAAGTCCAAAATTGCCATAATGATTGAAGCAAGTTTGTTTGGGAAAAAACGAATATCTGAGGTACTGTTCTTCGATCAATACAAAAAGGTTCTGTGACACTTCTATGAGGTATCTGAAGCTTACTATAGCAACAAATATTTGAAGATTCAAGGCATCAATGATGACACCAACATGAAACGATACAAGTTCTATCTAACACTATATAAGGCAGCTCGACTCATTTGGGAGACTATCCATCTTTGACATCTAAAAAGACCATCATCTTCGTAATCAATGCAAATCTGTGGCACTGTGAGACGAAGGATAGAAGTGCATTTGTGATCTGAAGTTAAAAGAAACCAAAACCATGTGGATCATCTCTGAGGCATTTAAATGTACAAATGATGAACTTAAAGACATGCAAAACAAGTCTTATCTGTGACATAAAGGACTGACCATCTCTATACCCTTGTGCAAAATGAATCAAAAGTCTGCGATCTACTCTATGCTACAGGACCAATAGACTAAGGTACATAGTCTATAGAAGGGACCAAAATCATCATTGTGAATAAAAGCCAAGATTCTGATCAATTCCAAGTCTGAAGCTGCACTTAATGACAGAATTTACATTTGTGAAAATTCTGAGCATCTCTATGACAAGTAGAACATGTATATTTGTGATCTGAACTATACAAAGACATACAAACTTTTTGAATCATCAAGAATCAGAGTTTAGTGGCATCCTCTGCGAAAACCTGAGGGATGCTACTTCGTGAAAGAATTTATTATGATGATATAAGGCCCATCTCTGTGACACTAGAATATGTAGCCAGTAGCAGCATTATATCTCTTCATAAGGACTGTGAGGGTATAGGGAATCTGTAATTTATAATTTTATAGCAGGAGGAAAAAGGGCACATCCAATTAAGGTCAAGAAGAATCATCTCCTCCTCCCGAGAAAAGTCGAAGTGAAGTTCCTAAGAGAATTCAGAGTACTACAAAAACATCAACTTTGAAAAGTTCAGATTATGGTATTTCATGCTAGAAAACAATTGTGAACGTTCCAATGCCTTTGGTTGAACTTGTGAAGTTTCCAACATGCAAGAAACAAATTGGATAGACATTATGATTTGAAGTTACAAAATCTCAAAGATCGAAATTATATGGGAAAGAGGATCCTCATATTATCCTCGCGTCAACCTATTGAAGATCAAATATGAACCCTTTTCATGAGCCCTTCTTCATTTCATTGGTGGTAGCAGTTTGGATTTTGCACAACTGTAAGCTAGACTCTGAAGACGCCATGAATGTAATGGCACTTGAAGTTCCAAAGAAAATGGATTTGAAGACTTCAAGACCCTATCGAAATGTATGTGAATTTTATTCTCGAGAGATTCCTTCAGTGGGTTTGATCAAGAACCTCCAAGTCCATCCAACAGCTTACCCTAATGTCTTCATCATTATAGACATAGTAGTGTTGGACATTCGTGGAACAAGGGAATGTTGTTGTCACGCAAATGGACATCAAATATGGACACATACAAATGAATTTCTCATATACTACCATCCTAACTCCTTTTGTTGAGACAATTATATTGTACAAAGAACCTTTCAGTGAAAACCATGTTTAAGCCCAAGGAAACTTGAGAACTATTTCACTTGTTTGGAGGAAAGCATGGGATCACACACTGTACTTGCAGCAGAGCTAGCACCAAGGAAAAAATTTATAGAATTTACATTTGTGAAAATTCTGAGCATCTCTATGACAAGTAGAACATGTATATTTGTGATATGAACTATACAAAGTCATACAAAACTTTTTGAATCATCAAGAATCAGAGTTTAGTGGCATCCTGTGCGAAAACCTGAGGGATGCTACTTCGTGACAGAATTTGTTATGATGATATAAGGCCCATCTCTGTGACACTAGAATATGTAGCCAGTAGCAGCATTATATCTCTTCATAAGGACTGTGAGGGTATAGGGAATCCGTGATTTATAATTTTATAGCAGGAGGATATCGCAACACCATCCTCCACCCTCCACAGAAATTTTGCAGTAAATAAAATATCAATCCCAATAATATGGATGAGCTCAACACTCTGAGCACATTAATCTGTCTCTCATTATTCTGAATCAACCATGAAATGTAGTGTGTGAATAGGTAAGAACAGTTTTCAAACAAGGAGCCTCAACAAGAGAGCATAGTTTATTCAATAACAAAGACAACCTGAAGGACTTCATGGACATAGAAACTAAGAGAAATGACTTGCCTCCATATGAACAAGCCAGTTATTTGCACCTGGTCCAAATCCCCTGTGTAAATGGTAAGTTGGAGGGCTTCCATCTAAAAAAATTGCAATTAACAATGAGCTACATAGTTACATTCCAAAAACTTATAACTGAAAACAGAGACCCTATGTAAATGGTAACCTAGCAGGATTCTATCTAAACAAGTCGCTTAGCAATGAGCTAGATATTTAGGCACATTACTGAAAACAAACCAAGGCACAGATATTCACATACCTGTTGCTGTTCATATTCATTCTACTGGTCCAGACATTGGGACTGATTAGTTGTCACTTGGCACCCCTCATGACATTTGGGCATTTACAGGAACAGGATTAGGATCCTGGACGCTGGATTTCAATGCTAACTATCTTGGTTTTGGCGACCAACCAAACCAGTCTGAACCTGTGCACCTCAAGATTGTAAAGCTTGAGTTTGTATATCTTAAGAGTTTTAAAATATTTGATAGAATGGCTATTTGTGTGAACGGAAAATATGCATCTCAAGCTTAGCAATCCATTTTAAGGACTTTATCATAGAAATATTCCAGAATTAATCATGTCACTTGTTTATATTTGGCCCAAGGTACTTTTCATTGTGCCTTTTAGGTATAATGTCAAAACTAGGGAGATCACTTTGAACTAGGGCAATATCTATGTTCAGCAGGCATAAGAATAAGATGCAGTTTGCAGGCCAATGAGAAAAAATATTGTTTTTGACAGCTCAGTAGTACCAAGTAGACATATTTTAGGCAGTCTCAACTCATTATTTTTCATGGCACTCATGATGAATGAGTAGTAGGAACTCACGTAAAATTTGAGCGATGTCATAATGGAGGCTAGGTAAACGTATAAATGCATTGTTTGAAAACTGTTGTAAGTGATTTTTCAAGGGTTGGTTCAAAATTAAAAAGAATAGCATCTTTCTGATTTTGGTTTCTTTAGAATAGGATTAGCATGACTAGCATTCAGTTTTTGACTCCATAATTTCAAAAAGTGGACAGGCATTTACCCATTCTTAACATCTACTCTCTACCCATAAGAAAAGAAACGCAAATGACCATGTTTATTTTTTAGCTTTTAGTTATCACCTCGTTGGATTTCAATGCTAACTATCCTGGTTTTGGCGACCAACCAGACCATTCTGAACCTGTGCACCTCAAGATTGTAAAGCTTGAGTTTGTATATCTTAAGAGTTTTAAAATATTTGATAGAATGGCTATTTGTGTGAACGGAAAATATGCATCTCAAGCTTAGAAATATCCAGGTAAACGTATAAATGCATTGTTTGAAAACTGTTGAAAACAATATGTTGAAGTTATGGTTATAGGTTAAGGTATGATAACTAAAATAAGGGTATGTATTAATCAGCTCACCGAGACCCTTCACAAGATGAGGTATATACTATAGTTGAAATCAGCATACCATGCCTCATTTAAAATATGTCTTGCTGAGAATCTTCATACTAAAACTTGTCTGACGGTGACAAGTCCAAGGATGTTTTACTATATAAGATTAACAGGATGCAAATCTTATACTAAATCCTTATATTCAATACAGTACTCAGATGTTGGTACAACTATAGTATAGCCCGGATAATTAATTGAATCATTGTGTTAAAGACAACATAAATAATACAGATCATCCAGATTGTATGAAAAAACCATATCTTCAAGTTACACCACTATCACATCACACAAATCACAATGTCACCTCTAGTATTGGACTAATGATGAATACCTTTGTTGGAAAAACTACTTGTTCCAAGATGAAATGTCTTACATTATTGTAGGTTGCTTTCTTTAAATGTTGATGACACTTTGATCTGCAATCCAAGATTGTAGTGATGCACAGCCTTGCTACTCAACCATGGTAAAAGACACAATACGAAGCCTTTGTTAAGGAGTTTGCATACCCTAACTCCTTTACTAAAGACAAGCCCTAACCATAGGCTTAACAAAGATCTAAATACAAACTTTAACAAGGTTAAACATACCCAGAATGATAACTAAAATAAGGGTATGTATGAATCAGCTCACTGAGACCCTTCACTAGATGAGGTATATACTATAGTTGTAATCAGCATACCATGCCTCATCGAAAATATGTCTTGCTGAGAATCTTCATACTAAAACTTGTCTGACGGTGACAAGTCCAAGGATGTTTTACCATATAAGATTAACAGGATGCAGATCTTATATTGAATCCTTATATTCAATACAGTACTCAGATGTTGGTACAGCTATAGTATAGCCCAGATAATTAATTGAATCATTGTGTTAAAGACAACATAAAGAATACAGATCAGCCAAATTGGAATAAAAGCAAAAGCCAGGACTTTGGAGTAATATTGGAAGATTCTCTGATTTACTACAAGGATAGGTCCATGATATGATCCTCTCATGAATTGTTGGTTACTGATGATGAAGTTCTTTTAAAGCTACCTTCGGGATTTAAAGAAAATAAATAAGATACTAATGATTACATTTTGAGTAAAGGTATGTCTTATCCCTCCCCACAAGTATAGCAAAAGACATTTCTGTTTGTCGAAGTGCACTTCCAGAATCATACCAGGCTTGATTGCATTAATAAATTATCTTCAAATTTAAATGGATCTCATGCTGAACAAATTGCCAGATGGATACTTTGGGGGAAAGTCTAATCATATGAAATGTTTTAGAATCATCTATGGGAAGACAAGCTTAGGATTATGGTCTCCCTGAGTAAGAGGGAGTAAGAGCAGTTAAGTATTTTCTTTACCAAGATTTGGAATCCTAAAATGCAGAAGTCCAAGGATTACTCAGTGCTGCTAAGATATCTGCTACTCGAATGTCGAGTTGTAAGTCAGTATGTTTGTTGAAGCTTGTTAGTAAGTTGTGTGCCTTCATATATACATCTTTTTGCTGCTGGGTGGAGAAATGAGGCTAGTCATCAATGCAATCATCAAGAACTAGTCTTGGTTTTCAAAAAGCAGTCTGGCACTATTCCCTACATGAAGTGATCCTTGATTGAAGATTGAGCTCTGGGAGCTCCTGGGGGCTTGGGGTACGTATTGAGCCATGAGTGACCATAGGGTGACTGATTCACCTTCCCCTGTGATACCCCATGGTGGTTGACATGTGTGTAGGGTGAGGGGTTCACCTTCCCCTACGATTGCGGACACATGTGTGTAGGGTGACTGGTTCACCTTCCCCTACGAGTGATGAGATATGCATAGGATGAGTGGTTCACTTTCTTCTATGGCATATGAGAAGGATGAGGATTTCTAGCATAGAATCGTACGCCTTTGTGTGGTACAGGAATTTTGGTTTATGAGTTGCCCATGTGAAGAAAGGCCGTGCTTGTTTTGGATTTGTTCATGATTTCTGAACTTGTACAACATGGTGTGTTGTCAACTCTCCCTGTTGTATAAACATGTGGAAAAAATCAGTACTTTCAGAAATCAACCCAAACCTTGAAGTTGTTTGAGTGTTCCTTTGTTTGTTTGAGGCCCCATTGCACACAACATTATGGAGAGAACAAGCCATTAAAGTAGATATTTTGAAAGGTGAATTGATGCCCATTTTTTCCAGGTGGAAGCTGGTGGAAAGCAGGAGACGTTGTTGAAGATGAAAGTCGGGACGTCACTTTGATATTTGCACTGCGGCGAATATGGATGCTTATAGCTCCCGATAAGATCATATTATTTGATGCATTTTCTGCTCTACAAAAGTAGTACTGGATATCGGATTTGGCCTTCGTTCCTATTCAGTGATTTCTCGTGCGAGCCACATCTTCATCCACTCGCGGCCAACTTTAGCACAAAGAAGTTGAAAAAATTTGGGGTGCCTGCAATTGGGGTGCCACAATAATTCACAACAGTGACTCTCAGAAGATTCCATGCTTCTTTCTCAGGATCAACCGCAAGTGACGACGCCGTCAGGACCTCCTACCGACATAGACATAGGTGTCGAAGACTTCTTTCAAAGCTTGTCGGAACCGTCACCCTTGCCTGATTATGGATTTCGATGCAACAACAGAGATTTTTAGGAACTATTTAGGAGATTGGAAACCCTTGAATCCTCTAAACAGGCACTAATAAGAGAGGTCGATGAACTCAGGAACAGAGTAATTGTAATGGAAGGCGAGAATGGTTCACTGAAGCAATTGGTTTAAAGGATAAGCTTGAAGAGGAAGCCTTGCGGTGTTGACTTTTTTAATAAAGACTTGTCCCAAACAAATAGTTGATAATGCGAAACCTTCTTTTGTACTAGTCAAGCAAGACTACATTCATAGATAGCAAAGAAGAGGCCAAGCGAATGATAGTCATAGCACGGAAGATAAGAGTATGGTTCCCCGTTTTTGATGAAATATTTGATCTACATTTTGTCTATCGAAGATTAACCATTTTAACCTTTCCAACAAGGTGGAATTAACCCAAGTGTAGGTCCCAATATTTCATAATATATATTAACTCTAGATATATATGAGAAGGAATAATAAAGACATAGATTGGTAGAGGTGGCGAGACAAGGGGAGTCACAAGGGAGAGATGGAGATAAACTGAAGGAGAGGGGAGAGAAGGAATGGAGAGAGAGAGGGAGGGAGAGGAGTGAGAGAGGTAGAGAAGGGTAATAGAGGGAGATAGTGACACAAATTAGATGGAGGGGGGGTAGAAAGAAGGATAGAGGGAGGGATATAGTGAGAGGATTGGAGAGTAGACAGAGAGACAGAGAGCAAGGTAGGAGAGAAAGGGAGAGAGAAGAAGGACAAGAGATAGGACTTAAGAGAGAGGAACCAGTATCATAGAAGAAATAATATGTGACCAAATTACTCTATATGGAGATGGGAGATAGGGGCACCCTACCTACCTACTAAATGTCTAAACCAAATGTGGTGTAAACGTCTATAATGGTGCTCGATTATACAAGGAGAGGATTTTATGAGGAGGCACTAGATTTTTAATGTGATGGTCTATGCAAATAGCTTGTAAGGCCCATTCACTAGGGTATTTGATGAAATGAAATGATTATCGATGATCACCAACTAATGGTACCTGCAGAGATTTACTCTAAAAATTCTACAGTTTTCCCATGCCAACAATTATACAACATTTTAACCTCATGAATTATTCTCCTCTGTTCTCTTAGCTAATTCTATAAGCACTTCTTGCTGTTGTTAAAGCTTTTACTCTCTAGTCCCATTGAGCTATTTCAGTTATTTGTGGACATTGATCTATTTTCATTTCATTTCTTCAATTTTTCTGACTGTTATGCGTTTCCTTTGGCCAGTGCCTTCTTTCTTACCTATGTTGTTTCTGCTTAAGCTTCCCAGCCAGCAAGAGCAACAAGGGCAGCTGGAGCCATGAAGTCCAGCCAGAGCCCAGCAGGGGCAGCAGGAGCCACGCAACACTGACGCTGGCCCAGTCAGTGCAGCGCAGGGGAAATGTAAGCCCTTCAGGTGTGACGTAGGCCCTTACTGAGCAATACAGAGGCTGACACAGGCCAGTTAGGCTGACGTAAAGGGATTCAGAGCAGCGTATTACTGTTGTTTTTATTTCTCTGTTGGGTGAACCAATTTTGGTGCCCAGGATTGTTGTACTTAGATTTTGCATAATAATGAAAACCCTCTAGAGTTAGCTGCACCAGTTTTCCCACGTTGGGTTTTTTCCGGGGATATTTTTCCGGAAAAATCCATGTGTCACTTCGTCTATGAGCATGTTATTCAGTATTTGATCTATATGTGTAGGTTGCTAGTTGTATTTACATTTTACTTCGCTAAGTTATTGAATATTTCAGAAATTAACTTGTAACTTAATTCAAGTAGGAGAAGTAAATCAAGATACTACAATAGGGTTTCTTAGATTAAGAAATTTTCACATTCCCTAGGTCTAGCCCCATTAGGTCACCTAGGGCAACAATTTCCCAGGAATCTAGCTAGAGAAAAAATTTTATCTCCTAGAGACAGCTGCATTGCTGGGTGCCCTCACTCTCCTCAGAACTTGGGCCAATTCCAACGATGGAATCTCCGGATACCTCAAGCCCTAGCTTTAGGATCAAGTTTTTCCTAGGTGTTCCCAAGGATAGAACCTAGTAGGATCAATTTGACCTATTGAAGTAAAAAAACTTGTCTGATCCTTTCCCATCACCTTGTATAGGATAGGAACATCATTGGTTACTAAATTCCATCCCCGAACTTGAGTTGGGTCCACTTGGCCCCTTGTGGTCCCATTTGGTTTCAAAGGCCTTTCATCAAGAACCATTTGGGAATCCAAGTTCCCAAAGGATTTTAGGGATTGAGAACTTCCTTCATAAGTCTTATTCTTCTCCCTCAACCCTTCAATCCCCCTCCTCTCTCCCTATAAGATAATTCCCTTGCTTAAAAGGAAAGCAAGCCCCACTCTTTATTTTATCTTAGGGAAAGGGTTTCAAGGGTCACTTCCCACCTATTCATTGACCTATACTCTACAAGTGACTTCCTAAACTACCGAGGCTCCACCCATCGGTGAAAGTCCGTGAAGAGCAAGGAGCTTAGCTGTCGTGACAATGGGCTAAGCCTCCATCGTTTCCCTTGTCCTAGCAGTTTCCCTCTTAGGAACCCCTTTTAGATCCACTACTAGTTTGAGTGGTAACAAGTTGTTCACAATTCCATTTGTGAACAACCCTTTGTTATGCCCGCTTTTTCCATACTACAGCTCCAAGATGAGAAGTCCAGGGCTATGGAGGCTGCCCTTCTTCTCACTTAATCAATCCTGTACAATATAGTGTACTAGGGCTAGTTGGTTGGCCGACTTGATTGTTACTTTAGTCCTTCAAAGTCTGCACATCCTTAGGCCCTATAAACCTTCCCTTCTACCAATTTTGTTGTCCTTCACCAGAACAAGAGTTAGGGCTCTTCTTTGACAATAACCTAACAACCCTCCAATTGTACTTGGCCTACCATCAATCTTCCCAACCACAGTCAATTCTTTTTACTAATCTAGGGCCCACAATATTGTCTTCATATAGGGCTCTTCAAATATGGCACCTAACAATGGTTTGAGACCTCTAAAGATCATTGTTCTTGTGTATCAAAAATTTTATATTTGTTGTCCAATCTATGAGCAAATATGAACTACTCCTCTTATCATACTTCTAACAATCTGTAGATTACTGAACTAGGGTCAGAAATCAGCCACTAATAGTCCATTTACTAATTTTTTATAGGTTTCTTCAGATCTTTGTCTAAAAATCTATGGAAAGTCCACCAAAATCAACTCCTTTGCATGCTAATCCATTCTTCATATGGCACATTTCTTCTGCATGCTCAATCTTCTGCTTAGGTTCCACCCTCCTTTGAATCTGTTGTCTCCACACATACTAAATCTGCAAACCATCTTCCAGATATGCGGTCTTTATTGCAGAAATAAACCTCGCTCTAAGGTTCACAGCCCATCTTCTTCTACGCAAATTTGTCACAGTCTTAAGGTCATACCTTATGTAGTAAACATGCTAGGAAACTGTCCTAACTAGGGCATTATATTTATGTACTTCTAATTGTTGTAGAAAAAACCCTATCCACACATAGAAAAAACACGACTCTTTCCTCCATAAGAGACTTGACCTAGCTCATATGGATCCATGGATTCTGGGCATTTCTTTGACTGAATCTTGACATGAAATTCAGATCTCAATGTCGACCCTCAAACTAGGGTTAACTTAGTCAATATTATGCCTGCATCGACTTCTGTTATGGCTCTAAATTACAGTGCAAGCCCTCCTCCATTTATGTTTGTCTTTATCACAGACCTTGCGGCCTACTAACCGCCACAAGGCAAGATGGTATCAACCCTCTCTTCTATTTCATGTAGAAAATCTAACCAACGGGATTCAATCTGATCTTGTAACCATGTACTAAAACAAGACACCGAATCCTTCCTACAATTTGTGGAAACAGAACACAATCGCACAATCACATATAAGTAAGAGAAACAAGTTATCAATCACACAACACAAGATGTATTTGGGGAAGAAACTGCTAAAAACCCTCTATCTCTATTTCGTATTAAGTCAAGGAATCATGAAACTATGCGATGCTTAATCTCTCTTGAGATTCTCCAGCACTCTGCCAATTGTCTCCTGTTGATCTAGGAAAAATAAATCTAGTACTTAGCCAGTTCTCAACCTTCCTTTAGCCTACCTTGCTCATGCAATTCCTATGGAATTATCTCCATATTAATTAGGAAAATCAACCTACCTTGATTGTGCAATCCATCATGGCATCCCAATGACTTTATAATTGCACATGGGAAATTTTCTATAAATAAAACTGATAGTTATGTTCCTCTGAACTGTGTTACAATAAGGATCAAGGGTATTTTTATTATTTAGAATAAGATAAAACCCTAAACAAACAAAACCCTGTCCTAAGGAGTTGTAACACCAAGAGTTTATGGGCCCCGTTGGTGTTAGTTGGGTAGCCAACTTCCTGGGGTCGTAACTTGGTCATATGATCTTCGTTTGACGCACATGATACCTCGTTAGAAAGATCTCTAACAAGGACCGAAAAAAATGACCGAAAGTTCAGGACCCGAAAAATGACAAAAATAGTAAATTGTGCTATAATTAAGGAAACTGAAAAATTGAAAGGGACAATGGTGAGGGCCCAAGTGGAATAGGTGGGTGGCCACCAATATCCACCTCAATCACCTTAACTAGAATTTCTTGAGCTAACTCAGTCATCATGACTTAGTTAAATAACACAAGTTGTTATGAATTGAAATTACAATTTGTTGTCCAATTTATTTAAGTGAAAAATAAATTAGATGCCTCACATTCCTCACTCCTGGTACATCAAAATTCCTCACCAGTGTAGGTGCATTTTTTTTTTCCTTTCTAGTTTCCAATTTCACTATTTCTTGTTGCAAATTTCAACACTCCCTCTCAACAAGAAAGGAATTCAATCTATCCCCATCCGGTACCTTTGGAATGTTATGCATGCTACACTTCTCTAGTGTTGTTTGCACTTACAAATCTTGAAACTGAATAGCCTTTGAACAAGTTGTGACAGATAATTCCTCAATGCATGCATGTGATCTTGTTTGTTGTATCACACATGTCTAAATCTTTGGATTCTACACTTGCTAGCTGTGACATCTGTCACCATGCCCTTTATTTACATTGCTAACTCTATTTGTGCTCCAGTATTTGACATATGTCACTCTGATTTCTGTCTTGCTAACATATGACTACATCAATCCAACTGATCCTTCCTACTACTAATGTACTATGGGCTCCTTGTAGCCAAGTTTGATCCATGAGACACGCCATCTCAATGGACCTTGCCCAAATTTCTTATCTTGGGATTATGTCTACACATAACCCCACCTTACACCTCAAGGTGTGGTTGTTCCCTCTTCCCATCTGGCTCGAAATTTCCCCCTCATGGAGGTCTCTGCTTGAGTGGATGCTTCCACTCAGTCTCCTCTCTACTTCTCGAATTGTGGCAGCTACTCCACAACCTTCTGAGACTGCTTCTCATGAGGATGCATGTTGAGAGGTAATTTATGCTCCCTCTAAACCACCAAGTCTCTAACTTCTGCCTTTCTCCTCAAAGCTTTGCATGCATCTGGTACCTCAAGTGCATATAGGTTTTTGACTCGCGCACGGTGTAATTATCCTGAAGTTACAAAAATTTTCTAAAAAAGAGTTGATTTTAAATCGATGATATCTCCCTCATTCGAGCTCCAATTTGACCGATTTTTTTTTTCCATTTGGGTAGATTTTCGCAAGGAATCCAAATATTCTATTTTTTTTTTTAAATTTACACCAAAATCTTCAGATATTCTCTACAAAATCGCCGCCCAAAAAATTCCTGCTCTAATACCATGTATAAAATCTAACCAATGAGATTCAATTTGATCTTGTAATCTTCTAAAACAAGATATTGAATCCTTCCTACAATTTACGGAAACAAAACATGATCGCACAATCACATATAAGTAAGAGAAATAAATTATCAATCGCACAACAACATGATGTATTTGGGGAAAGCAACTAATCAAAACCCCTCTATCTCTATTGTGTATTAAGTCAAGGAATCATGAAACAATACAATGCTTAATCTCTCATGAGATTCTCTAGCACGCTGTCAATTGTCTCCCGTTGATCTAGGCAAACTCGGTCTAGTACTTAGCCAATTCTCATCCTTACTTCAGCCTGCCTTGCTCATGCAATTCCTAGGGAATTAACTCCTTATTAATTAGGAAAATCAGTCTTCCTTGATTGTGCAATCCATCATGGCATCCCAATGAATTTATAATTGCACATGGGAAATTTTCTCTGAATACAACTGATAGTTATGTTCCCTTTAACCTCTGTCTCAACTGGGTATTCCTCGAAACTGATATGCATGCAACTATTAATAGCAAATTATCAGTTATATGATTGATCACTCATTGTGAATTAAATCTAATTTAATTCACTGGACCTCTCACTAGCTCATCACTCGGTTAGAACCAGTTAAACTGATTTTAACTCATTTAATCGAGTTAATTACACTTGCACCCCACTAATGCATCAACTTCAACTGGACCTCAAAAATATTAGAATCCCTCTAGATGCCTCATCTTAGACCCTCAAGAACTTGAATTTCTTGAGCTAACTTGGTCATCATGACTTAATTAACTGACACAAGTTGTTATGAGATGAAATTACAATTTATTGTCCAATTTATTTAAGGGAAAAATAAATTAGACACCCCACATTCCTCACTCCTGGTGCATCAAAATTCCTCACCAGTGTGGGTGCATTTTTTTTTGTCCTTTCTGGTTTCCAATCTCACTGTTTCTTGTTGCAAATTTCAACATTTCAAAATTTGATACGGCCTTCACACAAGGACACCATTGAAATCACATGCCCAGTTTCTCATGAGAAACCTCTCTTAAGCTTGATTTGCCAGAAGAGAACCAAAAATATGCCATCCTACTTCCTAGCACAAACCGACCATTAAGGTATGCAACATTCTTCTGAACCCTCACATGATAATCTTGCTCTTGGAGGATGATCATGACCTCCCTTTAGCAACCCTTACTCGGCCCTCGTACTCAACCTACTTTAGGACTACATCTCTCTTCACCCCCTTGATGTGCCATATAGTGGGAATACATGTCAAACATGCTAAGATGTGCCAAGTGATAAGGCATGCCAAGATGTGCAAGGGTGTGTCAATGCGTGTCAAGGACTATCAAGACAAAAAAAAGGAGAAAAAAGTTAATCTACAAGGAAATGAACACATAAGAGGGTTAATAAGTCATCAATTTACCTTTTCCAAGAGGGGCATGCTAGGCACACTAACACTAGGCGGAAATAGGTGCCAAGTGCAAAGTCTTAGTGCATTCTTAGTGCCAAGTATTCCTTTGTTGCTTCTCATCTAATTTCCAACAATTGATCATCACAAATAAATTTAATATTAAACCATGCTAAATCATACCAAGGCATCTCAACATATTCCATACATGCTAATGCTTTCCAAGTGCCAACACGTGCTAGAGAGTGATAATGCATGTTGATGAGTGTTAAGGAGTACTAGGAAAAAAACATTCAGGGAGAACTGGGTAAAAATTCATGGAAGTTAATAAATACAAGGAACGTGTACTACCAGATACTAATGTTAATGGTCAGTGTTAGTTGTCATGCCAAGGAGGGAGTGACAAGGTATGCTAAGCATTGGTAAGGCATGCTAGGGAATATCAAGGCATGTTAATAATTCCCAAAGTGTGCTTGGGGGTTCCAAGGTGTGCTAATTATATCATGTGCCAATATATGCCAATACATGCTAGGTGCTAAGGTTGTGGCGCAGGGTGCCAAGGTATGTCAATATGTGTCAAGGTGATGCAGGGGCATTGGATTTAGCCAGCAATGTGAAAGATTGTTCACATGTTGTGGCTAGATAGGTTCAAAAAATTCATTTACTGATGGGTGAAAGTAAGTTTCTCTATGAGGGTTGGATCCCTCAACAATTTGTTAAAATCTATTATGTAATAGATAGGCTTGAACTAGTATTTAGAGGAGGTTGAACAATTTTGATTTGTTTGACCTTATTTAGGTTTAGTTGATGAAATCTAGGAAGATATGTTGTAATTAGGAGTTTTTTTTTAACTAGAAAAATTTGATCCTTAGAAGGAGGTCGGTTGCATTGTAACAAAACTATAAAATGTAACCTCTGGAATGAAGGAATTCAGAGCTGGCCGTGGAAGAATTGATTGTGAGAATTTGATCTCTATTTTGAATAAAATTACAGAGTTTATTTATTTGGGTTACTTGGAAATTTCTCGGAGGTTCATCCCCTTTCTAAAATCCATTTAAATTCATGTTCTATGTGTATAAATTGAATGTATTAACCTCTGTATAAAAGACTGGGAGAATTCGAATAAGTTATGGTTTTCTTTGTTTGTGATCGAAATCTAGAATTTGAAGAGATTCGGGGTTTTACTTGAATATCGGCAGTGATCATAGGTCTCTGTTTATTGAGTTATACAATGAAAGAATATTTTTATGCGGAATTGAAGTTGAACGAAGGCGAAAAATCGTGTTTAAGCGCGATTTAAACCAAAGCTTTGAGGTTAAGTGGTTTTGGAGAAACCACTTACACTGTTGTCGCACCGCTTTTGGATGGTGGGCAGTTTTATTCATTTGGAATGAGATCCAATCATAACACGACATGTCACAGGTGAAATACCACCCATTTCGCATAACTTTTGGTTGATAAAGTTCTGGGGTTGTTTGAACGCGATTGCCGTTCGATCTTAGCCGCTTGAGATCCTATGGTATTCGCATTGAGAGTTACATGGGGGATAACACAAAGGTATGGAACCGATGTTTATTCCAATAGACTTTTATTAAGATGTTTGAAGTCCGGAACCATTGTGAAGGTGTTTAAATTTTGATTCCGAAGGGTTCTAAATTTTAATATTTCCGAAGGTCTTAATGTTAGTTTAGTAGAATTTTACTAAGAGCTAAGAGTTCATAAATATATGCCGAGAGGGTCTAAAGGGTTGATTTAAAATGCATTCTAATGTTATGTTCCAAAAGGCTTAAAGCACTGTTTGAAAAGTAAAAATATTTACTTCCGAAGGGTCTTAACATTAGCTTGAAGTGAGTTGAATGATTCCGAAAGATTTGTAATATTGTCACCAAAAGTAACAAAAAGAGCATTGGTGAGGGTCATTAAAATTTCGTCACTAGAAGTGTCACCAAAGAGAGAATTAGTGATGGGCCTTTAACGACCCTCACCAAAAGTGAAATTTCTTTGGTGACGGACCATAAAGGACCATCACTATATACACTTACAGTGACGGTTTTTGGTGATCAATGATGACGGACATTTTTTGACCATCAACAAAAGCAACAAAAAGAGCATTGGTGAGGGTCATTAAAATTTCGTCACTAGAAGTGTCACCAAAGAGAGAATCAGTGATGGGCCTTTAACGACCCTCACCAAAAGTGTCATTGAAAATATCTTTGGTAATGGACCATAAAGGACCATCACTATATACACTTACAGTGACGGTTTTTTAATGACCGTCACCATATGTGACATTGGTGACAGACCTTAAAGGTCCGTCACAAGCATGACCCTCACCAATGTGCTTTTTTCTTGTAGTGGTAATAACTGGGTCAATTCGGGCTAAGACAACAATGTCGCAGCACAATTGGAAATATAACAGCGAGCATAGAAGACAAAATGAATAGAAAAGAAAGAAGCTGAGAGGGCTTAATTGAAATATTGTTGTAATTGTAAATGTAAATTCATTAATTATTTTATATTGTGTGTGATGCAAAGGCAAGTCTCCATAGGCATAGGAAAAACTCTAATGAGTGTTGTAATAATTATTTCTAATGTAATAGCCTGAACTAAAGGGTAAGGAATCGAATGGGTGGAAGGCAGAGAAACAGGCCTATTCACTTCGTATTCCCTACAGAATACAAACATTCATGTAGTTATCTATATAAAACATGTAATATCAGTGTGCATAAAGAGGAGAAAAAAATAGAGAGAAAGGAAGAGAGGGTAGCAGAATTGAAGAGAGCTGAAGAGAAGTGATAACTGTAGTATGGATGTGAGCAGAAGAATGTAAGAGAGTTTCAGAAGGTTGGAGTGTAAAAATTTTATAGAGATGTTGTGCACATCGAGAAATGATATGAAGCGGATATGAAAGCTGAAAAGACAATAGTGAAGAAGGAGTAAAACAGAGCTGATATCCAATTAAATCAACATGTGTTTTTCATGTTGAGTGAGGGGATTGTAGTCTCCTTGCAGGTTGTAGCTTGATAAATTCTAGTTGGAGCTGGGTGAGGTAGGAACCTCCTGTAGGTTGTAGCCTATAGAAAATACATGTGATTTGGTGCTTCCGTTTCAAGTTGTAGTTTGATAGATGTCCAGTTGGAGTTGGTTGAGGTAGGAGCCTCCTGTGGGTTGTAGCCTACACAAAATACATGGGGGTTGGATCTTCCATTTCAAGTTGTAGCTTGATATATGTCTAGTTGGAGCTGGTTTAGGTAGGAGCCTCATGTGGGTTCTAGCCCGCAAAAAATAGATGGGAGTTGGAGCTTCCTTGCAAGTTGTAGCTTGCAAAATTTGAGGTAGTAGCCTCTTGTAGGTTGGAGCCTACAGAAAATCAGTGGTGAGAGGGAGTTGGAGCTTGCCTTTGCATCACAACAATACTAATATGTGGTTTTCTCTCTTATGGGTTTCCACTTATATATGTTTTCTATGTGCATGATGATAATGTGTTGATGTGATGTTTTAATCTGCTTAATTACTTGTTGTCCACATATTAAGTTTGTTGATTCATTATGTATTAATTTGCTTATGAATTGAAGTTGTAATTGAGTTGAATGAAAATAGTTTTAAATGTCCATGAATGCACTAAACTGATTCACCCCCCCCCCCAGTTTAGCTAAGGATTCATGAGACCAATGGTGCAGTGATGGATCATTGCGTTGCGACCCCATAGGTCCAACACTCGAACCCTACTAAGGCTCGATCCACCCATACCAAATTTTATTGTGCAGCCCAAAGGCCACATGGCTTCCAGGCGTTGGCCCAAGTGACCCTCCATCATTGGACCAAATCAACAACCCCTTGAATGATAAAATTGCACCATTCACAACCAATAAAAACAAGACACTTGTTAACGCACCATTTTTCCATAAAAATATAGACAATTTCTCAGTCAAATTCCTAGTCAGGACTCAACGTATGGACTAGTATTTGAGCGTACTTGTAACCCAAAACAAAATTTTAGTTGTTTGGAAAATCAATCATAACGCGATATTGAGAGCATGCCATATCAGTTTTGAGTGAAATAGCTTGCGTTGGATTCATGGCGACGAGATCTTCGCTTTGTTGCCAATTGGATCAATGATGGTGCAAAATGAAATAATGCTCATGAAAATATTCCAAGAATTGTGGGATGGATGGGTTTTATTTGTGTTGTTAACCCTCATCCTCTACATCCTCCATATTGTCATAAATTATACACATTTTTTTTAACATGCCCCTCCCCACATTTAACTTTTTTTACAAGCCCTCGAGGTAAATGTGAAGTGAAGTGCTACTATAACATGACCTAACCTCCTACTTCGAGTTAAGGAAGTGGGGAATAAAAATAAGAATTAATGACCTTCCTCAGGAACCACATATCTATTGAATTCCAACAAGAAATTGCAACTCCTACACTAGTGTGGGACCAGGAGGTCCAAGCAGCGCCTACACTAGTGTGGGACCACAAGTCTTAGCAAAACCTACACTGGGCATACAAATAAGACTTAATGACCTTCCTCAGGAACCACATATCTGTTGAAGTCCAACAAGAAATTGCAGCTCCTACACTAGTGTGGGACCAGGAGGTCCAATCAGCACCTACACTAGTGTGGGACCACAGGTCTTAGAAAAACCTACACTAGTGTGGTATAAATTTGGTGCATGTCTATTTTGATTTTCCCTTAATTAAAATGGACAATAAAATGCAATATTATCTCAAAATCACTTGTAATAGTTAACTAACTATGATAAACTCAGTTAGCTCATGAATTTTGAGTTGAGGGTAGTCTGTGAGGCATTCAAAGTAATTCTAGTTGTAACAGAGTTCGAAGTGCAGTTGGTGCATTAGTTAATGCATGTTGTAATCAATTTAACTTAGTTAAGTGAGTTAAATTCAGTTGTGCTAGTTGTAACTATTTGTTGCACTAGTGAGAGATAAAGTGAATTAAATATTATTTAATTCATAATCCGTGATCTAACGTGCAACTAATGATTTACTAATATTAGCTACATGCATGTCAGTTCCAATGGAGACCTAGTTGAGATCTAGGTGAAAGGGAAATTGATTATTAGTTGTAGGATTATTAGGTTTCACCCATGCAACCAAACACTCATTGGATTGCCCATGATCCTTGCACAATTTAGGAAGGCAAAAATTCCTAAAGAATGGGGATTGCATTCATCAGGAATTTCACAAGCAAGTTAGATTGTTTAGAGGCTGAGAATTGGCTAAGTGTTGGTCAGTTTCGTCTAGGACAGTGTGAGACAATTAGCTGAGTATAGGAGGAGCTTGTGATAAGATTTGTATTGTAATTATTTCATGTATCCATGCTAATATGCAATAGAAGATAGTGGGGTTTTGAGCAGCAAGGTTTCCCCGGGAAATTATCTGTGTTTTGGTTTGATTGATTCTTCTTTGCTTCATGTGATTAGCGATTGTGTTTAATTTCTACAATTGATTTGTAGAAGCGATTCAATATCTATATTTAGTACATTTTTAGATCGGATTGAATCCATGATATACATATTGTTTTATAATTTCTACATGGTATCAAAGCATAGGAAATCACAATAGTAGAGGAGGAGCTGAGTTTTTGACAGAATAGAATTTGAATTCACATAAGACTTTCTTGGTGCTATAGGTGATTCAAGATTGAAATGGCTTGAGATTGGAGTATGCACTGGAGGTTAGCTCTAACTATATTTCTTGGAAAGATGGGATGGAGGTAGTACTCGAATACAATGAATTGAAGTAATTCATTGACAATGATGTCCCCAAAACCATTGTGGCAGATGCTGCAAATCTTGATGCATGGAAAAAGAAAGTGGAAAAGGCGAGGAGGATCTTACTGGAGGGAGTATGAGACCACATTGTCTCAAGACTCCATGGAAAAGAAAAACTATATGTTATCTGGAAATCTTTGATAGATATATTTCAGAGTAGCAGTGACCATAGGAAATTGGCACTGAAAGATAAACACAGGAAGATCAAGACAGAGAAAGGCGACTCCATGCCAAAATGTCTAACAAAATTTTTCCAGTGTCGGGATGAGCTGGGGAGCGTTGGCATTACTTTCGCTGATGATGATTTGGTGATCCTAGCTCTTCTATGACTTCCCAAGAGTTGGCATAGTTATCAGGACTCTGTCAATGGAAGGGAAAAGCTAACATATTGGGAACCACTTTGGTCAGATTTGGTGCACAAGGAGTTCACATAGAATACCAGAGATGGATCTTCATATAAGAATGAAGATGTAGAATATTGTGCTTTGGCTTCCAAGGCAAAGAAGGGGAAAGGAAATGAATTTCATTCCAAATCTGAGTATGGTAAAGACAACAAGAAGCGCAACATGTCTATAGTGAAGTGTTTTCACTGTCACGAGCATGGGCATTATGCCACTAACTCTCCACAAAAGAACAAGAACAAGAAGGATTCAGGATCTACAACTGGTGAGGTTTTGGCCTCGCAATTTGAGCTTGACTTCTTGCTCATTTCATGCATGGTGTCAAGTGTAATGGGATCATTGTGGTATTTGGATAGTGGTGCATCCTTCCACATGATGGGAGACAAAGAAATTTTCAGTATCTTGGAGGAGAAGGATTGCCAGATGCATATTGAAATGGGTGATAATGGGTGGTACAGTGCTACCGGGATTTCTACCATTACCTTCCAAATATATTCAGGTAAACCCTTTCAATTAAAATATGTAATGAATGTACCAGGTTTGAAGAAAAATTTAGTCTCAGTTGCAACGTTGGAGGATAGAGGCCATGATGTTGTTTTTAGTGAAGGAAAATATTTCCTATGACAAAAAACAATAGGACAAGCAATAATATTGGGATTTGAGTTAAGAATCTCTATAAAATTGATGTATATGGCTTCCTAGCATTGGTGTGTAAGGCAGAAAAAGTGGTGAGCTGGGATGAGGGTGAGTGTTGGCACAGGAGATTGGGCCATCTTCACCACGAAGCCTTAAAATCCATGCAACAAATTTCTATGGGTCTTCCCAAGGGTACACTTGCGCATTCAGACACATGCAAGGGATGTACTATGGGAAAATATGTAAAGGCCACCTTTCATGAGAAGGAGAACAGAGATTGGGAAATCCTTGAGAGAGTTCACTTAGATGTATGTGGACCATTTTTTGTTGCTTCGAAAACAAAGCATAAGTACTATGTGATATTTTTTGATAACTTTTCTCGAAAGTGTTGGATTTAATTCATATAGAATAAATATCAGACTTTCTCAAAGTTTCTTGAGTTAAAATCACTGGTGGAGAAAGACACGAGGAATCATGTGAAGGTTATTAGGAGCAAAAATGGTGGTGAGTACATCTCCAATGAATTTAAGATCTTCTGCATCAAAGAAGGAATTCAGAGAGAATTGATAGCACCTCATAACCCACAACAAAATGGGGTCACTGAGAGAAAGAACAGAACAATTGTGGGTGCAGTAAGAGCGATGTTGCATGATCAGGGCCTATCAATGCATCTGTGGGCAAAGGCATGCAACACAACGGTATTTGTGTAGAACCTTTGTCCTCATAGGATACTTGGCATGAGTACAGCAGAAGAGGCTTTTACTAGTAAGAATCATGATGTTTCACATTTTAAGATTTTTGGCTCATCTGTTTATGTCCATGTGACCAAAGATGCCAGGAAGAATCTAGAACCAACATCTAAGATTGGGATTTTTGTGGGGTACACTGCAACTCCCAACAACTATCAAGTGTATTTTCTAAACATTAGAATGTCTATTAAGCGACAAGATATAAAATTTGATGAGGAGAAAGCCATGCAATTGTCCCTTGAGATGGAGCTAGATTTTCATGCTGAGGAGGAACTCTTGGTTCCAAAGAATGAACCTCAAGATGTGGAGTAGCCACATGTGGAGGATCATGGGGTGGCATCCACCATAAATGGTAGAAATCGCACCACGGAAGATGATAGTTTGAGACATTATGCATCAGAGAATGTAGCAACCCCTACTTCACTACGTAGACATAAACAGTCTCCAGACAGGTTTACTAGATACATGGATATTATGAGCAAGTGTATTGTGAAAAAACCATATTCCTTTGAGGAGGAAGTGCAACAACCAATTTTGGTTGATGCAATGGTGGAGGAGTATGACTCCATTTTCAAGAACAGTGCATGGGAGATTTTCCCAAGACCGGTCGGTAAATCAGTGGTTGGATCTAAATGGATATAAAAGGTAAAGAAAGCTATGGATGGGAGTGTGGATAAGTACAAGGCCAGATTTGTGACCCGAGGGTTCTCACAGATTGATGGGATCGACTATGATGAGAATTTTGCACCAGTTGCAAGATGCTCTTCCAATAGATCTATCCTTTCACTCTCAACACATATGGGGTGGAGCATTCATCAGATGGATGTGAAAATTGTGTCTCCCAATGGAGTTATTGAGGAAGAAGTGTACATCGAGCAGCCATAAGACTTCAAGGTCTTTGACAGTGAGTCGCATGTGTGTCGACTCAAGAGAGAATTGTATGGGTTAAAGCAAGCACCTCGTGCTTGGTACACTTAGATTGATAGTTATTTCACTGGATTGGGCTTCACCAAAAGTGAAGTTGATGCAAAATTGTACCAGATTGTGGTTGAGGGTAAGCTATTGATTAATTTACTTTATGTTGATGATCTAATTTTGAGTAGTGTTGAGCAGATGATACACTCATGTAAGGAGGATCTTGCAAGGGAGTTCGAAATGAAGGACATGGTGCTCCTTCATTATTTCCTTAGTTTGGAAATACGGAAGAAGGATGGTGAACTTTTTGTTTCTCAAGGCAAGTATGCCAAAGAGATACTAGGTAAGTTTCACATGGAGAGATGTAAACCCATGGACACTCCTCTTCCTGGAAATTGGAGGAAAGAGGATGCTACTTCTGGAGAAGTAGTGGATGCTACTGTCTAAAAGTAGTTAGTAGGTTCATTGATGTACTTTGTGAACACAAGACCAGACATTTGCTACGCAGTTAACCAGCTAAGTCAAGTTATGGTTAAGCCTACCAAGCTCTTTTGAAAGGCGGTGAAGCATGTCTTGAGATACCTGAGGGGCACAACATAGTATGGATTATGGTACAAACAGACAAAGGGAGTGAAGCTCCAAGGCTTCACAGATGAGGATTGGGTAGGCATTCCATCAGATAGAAAGAGCACATCAGGAGGGATCTTCAACATAGGATCGACAACAGTTTCTTGGTACATCATGAAGCAATGATCTGTGGCACTTAGTTAAGCGGGGGCAGAGTACATGGAAAAAAATCAAGCTGCATGTGAGGCCATCTAGATGAGAAAGATCCTGGTTAATTTGTTTGGTTCTCAGATGGATCTGATCCGATAATGATACATTGTGATAACCATAGTTGCATTAAACTATCGGTTAATCATGTGTTTCATGATAGATCCAAGCACATAGACATCTGGTACCACCATCTCAGATATTGTGTGTAGAGGTGCATAATGTTACTTCAGTACATTCCCATGGAAGATCAGGATGTAGATATTCTAACAAAGGCACTCACCAGGAGAAAATTCGAATACCATAGAGGCAGGATCAGGGTGAAGGATAATCCCTTTTATTTTTGAGAGGGAGTGAGAGTGTTGAAGTCCAACAATAAATTGCATCACCTACATTAGTGTGGGACTAGGAGGTCCAAACAGCACCTACACTAGTGTGGGACCATAGGTCTTAACCACACCTACACTGCTGTGGGCTAAATTTGGTGCATGTCTATTTTAATTTTCCATTAATTAAAATGGACAATAAAATGTAATCTTATCTCAAAATCACTTGTAATAGTTAACTGACCGTGATAAACTCAGTTAGCTCATGAATTTCGAGTTGATGGTAGTTGGTGAGGCATGGAGAGTAATTCTAGTTGTAATGGAGTTTGAAGTGCAGTTAGTGCATTAGTTAATGCATGTTGTAATCAGTTTAACTCAGTTAAGTGAGTTAAATTCAGTTGTGCTAGTTGTAACTATTTTTTTTCACTAGTGAGAGATCAAGTGAATTAAATATCATTTAATTCACAATCAGTGATCTAACATGCAACTGATGATTTACTATTATTAGTTGCATGCATGTTAGTTCCAGTGGAGACCTAGTTGAGATCTAGGTGAAAGGGATGTTGACTATCAGTTGTAGGATTATTGGGTTTCACCCATGCAACCAAACACTCATTGGATTTCCCAGGGTCCTTACGCATTTTAGGAAGGCCAAATTTCCTAAATAATGGGGATTTCATTCGTCAGGAACCGCGCATGCAAGGCAGGTTGTTTAGAGACTGAGAATTGGCTAAGTGTTGGTTAGTTTTATCCAAGACAGTGTGAGACAATTATTTGAGTACAAGAGGCTCTTGTGAGAAGATTTTTATTGTAAGTGTTTCATGTATCCATGTTGAACAATATAAGATAGTGGGGTTTTGAGAAGCAAGCTTTCCCTGGGAAATTATTTGTGTTGTGGTTTGATTGATTCTTATTTGCTTCATGTGATTGGCAATTGTGTTTTATTTCACAAATGATTTGTAGAAGTGATTCAGTATCTAGATTTAGTACATTGTTAGATCAGATTGAATCCATGATATACATATTGTAAGTATAATTTCTACAATATCACTGAGAGGTTGAACAACCACCCCAGGTGATCAATCCTTGAGCTAGAACCTGTTTTATCCAACCTAGACCTATAACCGCACACTTGACAGTACCTACATGTGATTGTGAGGCTCCAACCACGCTCACAATCCTTGCTCCATGCGGTTATGACCTCAAATATCTAATTCTTTGTTTTTGGTCCCGAGATCTGAGCTAATTATCTAGGCTATTCTCCATACCACTACCCAAAACTTCCTGTAACTTTCTAGAATCATATTTCTAATAACGAAAATGCTAATCATTCCAAATTGAAGCCATAACTTGACCTAGAAAACCTAGAACACACTATAAATTATGTCAACATATCGTAAACATGTGAGTTACAGATCATGAATGCATATTTGATCATAAATATTTGAGCTTCATATGAAATTCACGTTGAAGGTATAATTCCCTCTTAATTAGTTGCAACAAGACTTATTATCCCATGCTTTCATCAACCATTTGAATACTTATCAAAACATAAATAATATCCATAGTTAAAGAACATCATAGAACCACTCTTATAACCAACATATGACCATAATATTAACCATGACAAAAAACCATCAATTCAACATAACAACAACTACAAGTGCTCATAGATTACAATAGGAAAATAGCTCTTATTAACATATGAAAAATCCAACCAAGTCAGGGACTTCCACGTACTGCCCAACCATAGATTGAGTTGAACCAAATATTTCTTTTAGCCAATCACCCTCGTGCCATATTCCAAGCATGAATGTGGGATCTCATGGGGTAAACCAAGACAAAAACAACCAAGGGATTCAAGAGGTTAAACCACGTCCACCCTAAAACTACCATGATCTCACCTAAATCAGTCTCGAGATCACAAAACCAAACCAAGATTGGATGTCTTAGATTTCCTTCACCATACCTTGAGGAAATTTCATGTCTCCACCCACCTATCAAGGGCTTCCTGGAGAAAACGATCTTCATACCCATCCCTTGGGAAATTTCCTAAGACCAACTCACCCAGTTCCAAAACCCTCCAGTGATCCAAAGCTCAACCAAGAAATGAATCCCATCATACCATGGCTATCCAAGAAACGACAAGGCAAGTTTGAAACCACTATCAAACCTGACAAAACTCATGCCAACGACAAAAAATGAACCAAATAAACACATGCATGTACCATGCATTCAAACCTCAGCTAGGAAATAACACATGCAACCTGTTGCTTGCAAAATATTTCTGTTGAAGCTATTGTTCCAACCTTCTACTTGCATTCCTTCACTTTTCTTGGCTCTCCTTTGCTTTCCAATTCCTTCCTTTGCTTGCTTGCTTGCTTTCTTTCTCCTCTTGGATCTCTCTCCCTCTTTATCACTTGACCCAAATTGAAAAACTAACAAAAATCCAACCAAACTGTGAAAATATGTGAACTGGTTCTTTGATGCCTTTTTATTATTTCTGTCTCTATTTTCTTCATTTTCCTCTAGTTTCCTTAGCATGCAAATATGTGTCTCTTCACCTCCCTTTTCTCCTATTTTCCTTTATTTTCATAAATAAATGCTAATTATTTCCTATTTGTCTTTTCCAATTCCTTTGCCAATTTCCATAGCCATTAATAAACCAAAAATGATGCCCACTATAGTTTTTTTCTCAACATTCAGCTTACAATATGTGTATCGTGACCTTGGTCTTATTTTTACTCTATTAATCTTTATTACATGAACTTTAACTCAGGGCTATTACACTTTTACATGCAAACTGAGATCCTTAAAGCATGTAGGTAGTGCCCTTTTCCTAGCAAATAACGTCCCATTCCATGTCAAGTAGAGTAAGTCAGTTTTGCAGTAAAAGGATCATTTTATTATCACACATTTGATAAGAATGTAATTGAAATTTTAATTATGGGTAGAGTTTCATGAAGACTCAAGTTTTATGCATGGTGGGATGATGCTCAAAAATATTTTTCCTAAATTTGAATTCAAAAGTTAATATTAGCTGCAAATCAATATAAATTTTGACTTCCTCTACGACTTGATTCCAATAAATAGAAAGAATTTCTCTATAAGTTTAGACAACTCCATTTCAAACCACTAAGGTGGATGTCGTGAACGTTATTGTATTTAGTCACTTGTGATAAATTTAAATTCAAATTGTGCATATGTGATTGGTAAGAATAACTACATTTAATTATTCATAAAAAATCTATACCATAAAAAAAAAACAACAACAACAACAAAGCATAGTCAATAGTAATCTACACATAAAAATTACTTAAATTAAGACTAAATATTTTTAAATACATTAATATTTTTTGAGAAAATATTTGGATAAAAATAAGGGTAGATTCATTTTAACATAAAACCTTTTAAATGTTTGAAATAATAAAAAATAAATTTTATAATACTTAAAATATTGAATTTAAAATGGATAAAAATGATTATAATGAGCACTCTTCAAAGAAATATAAATATTGAATAAAAATTAAAAATTACATAGGTAGGAATAAACTATGAGTATAATGAAATGAAAATTTATATTTTTAAATTTAAATTTAAATTAATTGGAAAAATTAATGATTTTGTTATATTTAATAATAATAATAATATTATTATTATTATTATCATCTAATTTTAATTCACGGTTAATTCATACACTAAATTGGTGTATGAGACCCCATTTTTTGTGGGACAAGGAACCCACCTCCACGCAGTGATTTGGACAAGCTTACGAATGCATGCATACACTACCCCCTTCGGGTTTTGAACTTGTAATCTATAAGGAGGAAACACATGCTCTTAACCATTAGGCCCACTCAAGCTGTATATAAAGAGCTTTAACTGAAATATATTATCCTAGGCATACAACACGTTCCACAAGAAATTTAACTAGTGAGTAATAAGATTTCCAAATGCTATTACTCACTAGTTAAATTGTTTATCCTATGCTCCTTTTGTTTTATAAAGGTAAACAATTGGTTAACATTTAGTCAAATGAAACCCAACGAGGAATGAAAGAATTTGATGACATGGTGAAATAGGATATCTAGGGAAATGGGTGAGTGAAGGATAATTTAAAGATATTTAGTGAAATAGGTGAGGTAGGATAATTTTTATATATATAGAAAATCTATTATAATATGGTTTTGAATTCAGTAGTGAGGGCAATTATTAATGACCACCATGATACTAGGGAAATGGGTTAGGGAAGAATAATTTAAAGATATTTAGCGAAATAGGTGAGGTAGGATAATTCTTATATATATAGAAAATCTATTATAATATGGTTTTCAATTCAGTAGTGAGGATAGTTATTAATGACTGCTATATGTAAATGTAGGCTGAATCATCATCATTATTCAAGGAAAACCACATCACCTAGAATTACCTATTCGTGGTACATAAGGGGAAATCTTCCACTCTTTCCATATGCCTCTGGGTATTGGGTCATTTAACTTGCTTCCTTACATCGAAGAAGATGAGCTCTTAGATAAGTAGAAGCAATTATAGGGCATACTCCAAGCCCAAATTTAGCATGTTATATATACACATGTTTTCATTATAACCAACATAGATCCATCTTAATGATGGATCTAAAATGAGCCAAGAGGGATCAACTTTCTTCATGTGCAAACTTATCTAGAGTGTAAAATACAATGTGTTATTTTCATTGTTTAAATTATGTTTTTGAATGCTATATAGAGTATGTATAGGACCATATTAAAAACTTAATTTTTTCATGGTATATACATTATATTTTTAAAATGATATATGATATATACATAATTGACATTAAAATATTTTACATAATATGTACACATTTTATAGTGCAAATTAAAATGATTTTATTATTATTAATACATTTTTTCGTATGTGTCAATATTAATCATATTAAAATATTTGATTGATAACCCACATTGAATATTTTTTATATACAACATTAATATATTTTATTTTAACAATTTTTTTCTATATATAGATATAAAGAAAAATATATCTATATATTTTTCACTCTAAATGAAAAATAATACATTGTATTTCGCATTCTAAAAAAGTTTGCACATGGAGAAATTTGATCCCGACTCATGTTAGATCCATACTTAAGATTGATATCGACATAAATTAAAATCAGTTAACATAAAACATTAACATATTTTATTTTAACATTTTTTTTCTATATATAGATATTTAGATGAAGTTGATATCGACATAAATTAGTTAACATAGATATTCAAATAGTTTATTTAAATCTTCAGTTGAATTTTTTTTGTAAAGTATAAGATTTAAACATTTTACTCACATTTTTTTTACTTCTAATTACTTTATAGCATATTCATTTTTTTAATTATACTCGGCATTATTTTTCTATTTATAGAATTACTTTTATTCGTATTTTAAAATGGCATATGTCAAATTAACGCACAGACGGTGGGGTGGCAGGGGGGGAGGGGTTCCCATAAACTTTGATGGAATAATATTATATTAGTATGCTTGGGTACTAGGCAAGAAAACAAACAATCAAACAGAGGCATATGGTCTTTTCTTTGGTCTCATCATCACTCAACAAAGAGGAATCAGGGTCATGAACATCCTAGGGGGCTCCATCCTTATCATAAAACACATGGCCAACAACAGTGCAGCTCAAAATAAATATAAGCTTAAACAAATCATGGAAATAATCAAAGTTCTTTGTCGACAATTTGAAAATGTACACTTCTACCACATTCTAAGAAGATGGAATCAAGAGGCAGACATTCAAGAAAATCAAACCTGTCAAAAAGAGGAGAACAGGAGCTAGGGAAATGGAAATGAAGGTCGCTACCACATTCCCTAGTCACGATGTCATATAGTAACTGGTTAATGGAAAAGGTTTCCCCTCTTAACAAGAATAATAACATTTTTAAAAGGAACATAGGGACAAAGTGTGATTTTTCCATTCTAAGGAAATTGATCATAGTTCTCTCTTTGGCCCCCCCTCTCCCCTCCTTTTCTTCCCTTCTTAGTTGGCTCCCTCCCCTCTTATCTCCCCTTTCCCATTCTTTCCTCTCCCCTCTGTCTCCTAATCCCCTCAGTCTTCACCCCCGCATCACCTTTCCATTCCTTGATCTTTTCATACTCCATTCCCCCCCCCCCCCTCTAACCTCAGACTGAATATGTGTAGAAAAATGAGTAGGTAGCATGGTATGATTAACTTTTGTAAACTGTGCAAGTTTGTTAATGCAGAGGGTGACATCAGTACAAAGAAGTGCATGACACATGGTGTCAAGAAGGGTATAAGCGTGGGAAACCTTATATTTTAGTCCCAAATTCAGGTCTGTCTAATCAACCAGATTACCATAAAAATGCAAGCATCCTCTGCGATTAAGCCCAAATTAATATTGTAGAGTTTGATTGGATGGCTCATGCTAGGGGGATTTAATTCTCTCCAATCCAAGGTTGTTTCATACAATGAAGAAATAATGGGAGTGAGTTGGGATCTTGGAGATATGAATCCAATCAACGGTTTCAATTTTCATTATAAATTAAGGATTAGTTTCCAAATTCTATGTTGAGAGAATCTCGATGCCTTGCACTCGAGTGGTAGCAGGATTCAGGGCCATGTGAGGGGTTTTCAGTGGGCATTGGTGAATTCGTTGTTCAGACAATGGTGGAGTATTGTGGCTTTGTATATCGGAGAAGCACTATATGATACTAAAGTGGATATGGGGCATTCTGTTATTTTGAGGTCGTGTATGCGATAATTTTTGGTTAGGCCCTTTAAGAGGTGCTTCTAGCCATGTTTGTTCCTCCTAGCTCTAGCTTGGTACTCTAAGTTTGTTGGTCATTTTTGGTTTTGGAGAGCATGGTGCTCGGAATTGGTGTTAGAAATTAAAGGAGCGATGGAGATTCATGAGTTCAAAGAAATAGGGGGGTGGAATTCAAGGGAAAGTGTGAGAAATAACCTAATAATTGAGCTTGATTACTTGTCTTTCAAGCCTTGTTTGAACCTGGAGAAAGGCACAATGGAACTAGATCATTGGGGATTTCGTCACAAGCGCTCTAGGAGAATGGCTTGCAGAATTGAAAGGGTCCCTCCCTTAGCAACATTCGCAGCTCACATGTGCACTCCATGTGAGATAGAACATTTCGAGATAAGAAGAGGTCTGGAAGAGATGAAGAGGAGTTTTCAGTTGCAGCAGGAGGAGGCATGTGCAATGAGCGAGAGAAATGTTGAGAAGAATCAGAAAATCCTCCAACTCGAGGATGAAATTTATGTCCTCCACAGCCAAATAGAGGACTTAAAAATCCAGCTAGTCAAGAAAAACTCTATCACTAAAGAGGAGTCGATGGGAATCGTCCTTAACCAACCTACGACCCCAAATGGTTAATCCGTTGTTAGTGTTATATGCGTAATTATAAATGTGTTTTGTTTCCTGGTTAATATTGTAAAGTCGATAGTATAATCTCAGCAATAGAAATGCTGCAATTTGTAATCCTGCATAGAAACTGGGTTAGTACAGCAATAGAGGAAATCAATTTGCCCAATTTTGGCATGATTCTGAAATTTAATCTCACAGCTTAGCAGCGATCCAGGCACGGATTAATATAATACCAGTAATATTTTTTGTTATAAAAAAAAAACTTAATGCACAGATGGATAAAGTTATACATCCCCTCATATTGGGTTGTAGAATGAGCCTCTCGGCACAATTAGTTATAATTTTTTAAAAACTATCATAGACCCATCTTAATTATGGATCTAACATGAGCCAAGAGGGATCAAATTTTTTCACATGCAAACTTTTTTTAGAGTGCAAAATACAATGTGTTATTTTTCATTGTTTAAATTGTATTTTTGAATGCTAAATACAACATATATAGGACCAAATAATTTTTTTAACCATAAAAGATTATTTTTTTCTATATATAGATATATATATGAAGTTGATATTGACATAAATTAGTTAACATAGATATTCAAATAGTTTATTTAAATCTCTTGTTGAAATATTTTTGAAAAGTATAAGATTTAATTCACACATTTTTTTACTTCTAATTACTTTACAATGTATTCTTTTTTAATTATTGTTGACATTTAAAGAGGCATGGAGAGACAGAAAAACTCACACATCCCCTCATACTGGGTTGTAGAATGAGCCTCTCATCTCAATGAGCCTTCTGGCTCAATAAAATGTAATTTTAATATAATTCTTGAATTAATTAATTTTAAATTATTATTATTTATTTAATCCAATTTTAATATAAAATTTAATTTATTTTTTATTTTTTTAAATGGATACTATTTGATGTAATATTTTTAAAAATAAAATTTTATTTAAAAACAATGATATAAAAATTAATATAGAAAATTCTATATTTAGATTTGTTTATGTGTGTAATAAATAAACACCATTACCTACTCGATATAAACTTTATATTTGTAATTGTTTCTTTCTTTCTATATGATTTGGCACACATTTTCCGTTGTTACCCGACAAACATAATTTGTTTATTTGTAAAAGGTTTTGGTATAGATCTATTGTTTAAAATGGTGTGCATTTGTTGTATGCAAATGTATACTTTTTTTTTCCATAAATCCAACCAAAATTTCTATTGATATTCAAGATAAAACTAGATTACAACTGATATTCTTCAAAATAGTTTGTGGACCTTGTCCACCATACAAAAACTCACTAACATCACAAGCCCAAAAACGACTACCAATTTGGCCAAAAAAAAGTAAAAAACAATTATGCTAGAGTGAATAGGTAGCCTCGAGAACTGACCAACTTACAAAAACCTCGATTCTGACATGTTTGTATAACCACTATGCAGTTGATCTCCATGAAAGTAAAGAAAAAAAACAAATATGATATAACAAACAGACACATAAGAAGCAAGACAACATGAGAGAAAATCCAGATAGCAAAAATTCAGATAGAGAGTCATTTGTCTCGAATGATGTCTAGCTATTCTGGAGATTAATTTACACTAACCGTGTTAATGGGGCTAGCATTGATAACTACTTCTCCATTCTAAGTTGCAGTGGAGTATGTATTCACGTTTTTGGTGATGTAGCACTCTATTTCATTCAAGCACGCCACTATGTCATCCATGTGATATCGAATGTCCTTCTTTATCCTTTTCAATTCCTCCTGGCCAACAAAGATCTTATAATTGTCCACTTGTTTATCCTGTAACACCATGTGCAGTAGAGTATCCATCTGTCTATGCTGAAATATTGAGTGCAATAAGTATAACTTTTGCGTCCTCCATTTTTCCTAGGTCTAGTACCCACTTGGTTTTGCATACACAAACTTATGAGTCAGAGTGATACATTTTCTCACCAAATTCTCTTTCTTCCAAGGTCTAAATCTATTATCGAACCTCCAGAGGCACAATATCGAAGAAATTGGTCAACGACTCCCAACCAAAATAATTACATTTTCTATAAGAGGAAGCCCATTTTGAACCTCCCTTACGGTCAATTAAATGTTGCCTCAATGGCATGTGAAACAAGAACCTGCAAACAAACTTCACACAATAGTTTTGGAACATCCCCCTGAGGGGGTTTTGAGTGAACAACTGGATAGGGTCTAACCACAAGTACCTAGATAAAAACTGACAGAGAGACTAGAAAATGAGAATATGTTGGTGTCATCACGATACCGACGTCATCCAGGAACCTACAATAAGATATTTTATAACTATAAATGACACAACAACGGATGATTTTCACAAATGATGACAAGACTTCCCCCTGAGATGTCAAATTCAACCCAAGTTGTATGGAACGAAATCAGCAAAAAGGAGTACCACAACTAGTTCAAAAGGCAGTCGCAATGAAGAATTATGTAGAAAACACACAAAAAACATGTGTATCCTTCTCTTGATCCCAGAACCCTTTGTATAGAAAATGTGATACGGAGACTACAAAGGAGACACAACCAACTAGAGTGACTCCTTCCCATAACTACACCCAACAATGAAACTTGGTATTGAGTGGGTTGCCAGGAAGTCAAGATATCAATACCCACTATAACGACAATTAACCACAACTGATAGCCTAAAATTCCCTGAAAAAAATTATTGGATTTAAACCAAGTGCGAGACAAACATTAACAATTGAAAAACACTGACTAGAAACACACCTTTAAAGGACCTGGAATTTTGAATTTATGGAAAAAGAGTTCCAAAGAAACTGGTCTTGTAGAGAAATTGGTGGAAGGGTAAATGTATACTTTCACCTAAGAAGATAAGTGGTAAAAATTTAAAAGTGTGTATATGTTGTCGACATTTTCACTTCCAAAATAGTAAGTGGTGAAAGTGAAGGCATACATTTGTTGTATACATTTTACCTCCAACACAATGGGGAGCTATAGTGAAGAATGTGTATTTTTTATATACACCTTGACTTTGAGGAGAGTGGGTAATGAAAGTGTAGAAGGGTAGTTGATAAGGGATGAAGGCATGTGGGTGGAATGTGGAAAATGAAGATGTGCACTTGTTAAAAATTGAGAGTGAATGTTAGGAAATAAAGTGCATTTGTTCCCCCGGATGCGGGTGCCTGACAACCTCGATTCAGGTTGCCACCTGGCTCTTCAAAGCAGAGGCACCTCGCTACTCCACATGGTGGCACATTCCTCCCACTTGCAGACCTTAAAAAATGTTGACAATGGAGGACGTCGACACTCCGTATCATTCACTCCCCCTCCCTAAGCCTTTACTCTTGTAAGTTAGCAATTATTGGTTGTGGGAACTTGAAATTTTCATATCATTCTTTAGATTTCATTCCTTGTAATGCTCCTTTGTCATGCCTCCTCTGCTAGCCATTTTTCTCATCGCCTGCCTCCCTCTGTGCATTCTACCTCTAGCTAGCAATCGCTCCTCCCCGCTGAGACCATGTTGCGACGCCATAGAATCAGATGTCGTTGAGGAGGTGGCAGAGGCACTCCCTCTCACGCTCCCGCCCTTGGCTCATCTGCATGCACCCTGTCCCTCTTCATAACTCTTGAATACATGGAGGTTCTCGACCCCTTCTCTGTCGAGCTCCTATTTTTCCTCTCGAACGAGCAACAACACAAAATTGGCTCGAGAGTTAGGACAAGGCCTCTGTTGAAGAGGTAAATCCCCTCTGCGGACAGAGGCGATCCCTACTAGCCCAAAACGGGTCTAGCAACAATCATCAAATGCTACAGTGCAAGTTCCTAATTGTGAAATAAACAGACCAACGATGGAGGCCTACCTGGATTCCAACACTATGATTCGTAGAAGAGATAATGTTCCCGTTCCTCAGCCTCGGCAGATCACGATCCCCATGATCTCCGTGAATGGACACCTCTACATGTAAGAAACAATACGAATACAAGCATAAAATCCAGAATACGCAAATATATATCAGTCAGAAAGGATATAACTCATCATTATCATAAGTGAAAAACAGAATGGAACCATAACCAGTAGTCATTCATTAATAAACAATCGAAAGAGAGTACAACCAATGTTCTGACACTGAGGTCTCCTTCGGATGGGTCTCCAGTAGTACATGTCTCGCAAAGCCTGCCAAGGATGGGACAAGCCTCTCGTAGAGTCTCTCGATGATAGTCTCCTTGCTTGAGTTGGCCTTAAGGGAAGAATGAGGGCTCTTGCAGCATTAAGGCTCTTGGGAATTTGAGAACTTGGAGATTCAAGGCTTGGGCACTTCGAGACTAGCTTGCAATGGTAATGGGAAAGATTTTATAGATGGAGGAAGGAGAGTTGGGATCCCTATAATTGTGGGATTGGCCCTATCTTCGAGGAAGCTTCCATTAGAGGCGGCAAACCACTTCCCCTCCATGGAACTCCCGGAGCCAAACCTCCCAACTCAAGATAGATAGCAGTTTCTGAGTCTGTTGAAATGAAAATTCCGCCATTTTATTTTAAAAACACTCCTTAAATTGGCTGGCATGACTACGACTCTGGGACAGAGCACCAGTTGGCACGGCCTCTTTGTAGGATTTTCCCCATTGGCGCGAGTGATGAACTGGCTGCCCACGCCAATGCAAAAAGGGATGTTTTTATGGTTTTTTGCAAGGAGATGTCTTCAGGGAAATTGAAGCTCATACTTAGAGGAATGCAATGATAGTGGTTCAAGGCATGACATTGCTCACAGGTCACATAATGGACCCTCCAATGTGCAGGACGGGGAATGGTAGGGACGGTGAGAAATTGTTGTGTAACAGATGCCCCCTAAAGCATGAGGCACAAGAGAGAGAGAGGGGTGAAATTCTTTACGAGAACGTGTCCAACTGAAACTCCGCCGTCAGAAAACCTGCGTGGAGAAATACAACTGATATCTCAAGTACATGATGTATATGTGGTATGGACGCAACCATCCAAAACAGAGTATACAATAATCCAGATCCAAGGTATGGACGCAGCCATCCAGTGAGGATCGATAAATAGACTCAGGTATGGTCGCAGCCATCCATTGAATAAGTCATGTAAATAATAATCCACAAAATTGCAGCCTGGATTACAACGGACATAATCCAGGGTCTTGCGCTCCATCTCGACCCGAACAAAGTACAAGTTCAAGCATGCGAATATGTGAGCTGAAGTCGAACATGCAAGAACATCGTCTGATTACCATCTAATGATGAAAGCTGTTAATAGATGCGAGAGGAACCACCAATAATGACGATGGTCCTCAAGGTACCACAGGTACAATCTACGGCATGTGAATCAATGAACTGGCATCGAACACCCGTAGAATCACTCGATCGGAGGTCAATGATGAAAACCTCACGTCGAATGCGACGAACCTGCCATTGAGGCATGTAGGCTCCAAGGTACCATAAGGAGTCTCTAGACCATCTTCCTGGATAATGAGCTGAAGTCGACAGGAAGTGATCTTGATTGAAGGTGGGCCATAATGTTTCCCACATCATCGACACGAGACAGAGGAACATGATGTTTTTTTTGTGAATCAGGATCATATGAGAATCAGAGGAAGGTTGATATTCACAGAGGTCAACTTCTCTTGAACATATAACTACACAAATAGTGGTTTTGGAAGTATTTGACATCAACAGATCAGAGGTCATGGTGACGAGGCAATGAGCAGAGGAGAGGTCAAAAAGGATTATCCAAACCCATGGAGGCAAGTGAAAGAACGAGATGAGATATCCCCAACCCGACACAAATTCAGACAAGTGCCATGTTCAAGAGCGACATACTGCTGACACGACAATGATGATGGTTCCATTTTCCCCCCACCATTTCTGGTGAGTACCCCAATTATTTTTTATAACAAGCTTGAAGGGGATAGCATATGCTTGTAATATAAGTCCGCCCTTTGGGCGAATCCATCCTAGTACATTTAACGAGCCCTAGGAAGGAAGAACTCAGCGAACGTCATTTCGACTGAATCCGATGTCATCAAGGTTTAACGAGTCTGACAAAGGAAGAAATCGGTGTCTTTTCATGTTTAGAGAGTTTGAAAAGACAGCAGAAAAGTAAACTCCAAAGGTCCCTTTTCATAAATAGTTCCTCGGACCCGAAAAGGTAGAAAACAATATCTGAGAAAACCTCCTAGTCGCGATAGGCTAGGGTATTCCTTTTTCATAAATAATCCATCCCAGCCCGGAAAAGGGGTAAACATATACTGGGTAGATGTTGTTTTGCAGCCACTTTAACAAGATCGAAACGACAAGGGCCTCGGAAATCTTTTCATGTTTAGAGAGTCAGAAAAGAGCTGAAAGATGACTCCAGAGTGACTTTTTCGTGTTTTTACCGAGTCCGAAAAAGTATAAAATACAACTCGTTTCGCCATTTACGTTGCATAAAAACATGTTGCTGCATAGGAAGGCAAGTGTAAAATCCATTTTCGACAAAACACTCGAAATATTAATGAAAAAAGTGACTTTTTAAACCTAAATAGAGCTCAAAAAGTTATAAATATGTCTAAATGGTAAAAATAAAATTACTTTTACTTTTTACCTGAGTGAAGAGCAACATTGGTTCATTTACTGTGCAAAATTTTCGTGGCGATTACGACCGATCCGGGCTACTATTCAGAGTTCCGTCAGTTCCAGGTAAAAGGCGCTTCCTCATACTCCATTTCAACCCATTTTTTAATAGTTTTCCATCATGCAATAGACTTTTGTGGCAACTTTTTGAATTTTTAGGGCTCCGCTCATTGGCGCAGGTATCGAGCATGGACCCACGCCAATGGGATTTTATATGCAAAAAGGCTCGTGCCAACTGGAGCGATTGTTCCTAAAACAGTCGCGCCAGCGGCCGAACCCAATTTTCCACCTAAAAATTCAACATTTTAATCAATTTGAATGAATCTTGGAGCTCAACAAAGATCTAATTAAAGGTTTGTGACCATGTTGATGCAGGAAACAGAGAAAAATGGTGATTGAGTGGAAAGAAAGAGAGCATGGGGAAGAGGATGAAATGGCCATGGAAAATGAGGCCTGCATGAATGCCCTCAAAGACTATGGGCTCAAGAAATTCTTCCTGACACCGTGTTTACGAGCCCAACCTGAGCTACTTCAGTACCTGGTGAGTATTTGGGATGAACAAGAACAAGTATTCAAACTACGAGACCAGGTGTTAGAACTGGACGTTTCTGATGTGTACTTCATAACCGGACTATTGCGCCGAGGTCCAGTACCCATACTAACAGGGAGCAGACCATCGGGTGAGAAAATGGAGGAAGTGATGGCACGAGTGTGCCCACGGGAACAAATGGGATCAGGGAGTAAAAAGGTGGATATCCACACTATCCCTGATCTAGCACTATGAGTAGTACTACATACCATCACGTGGGCTACGAGATCGCAGGCACCGCACGAAGCGACGAAAGCCCAACTCTTACTGGCTTCAGAGTGCATGAGTCCCATACTTTTTGACTGGGCCACATCAGTAACGATCAACATCAAGAGACAACTAACGAGATGCAAACAAGCCAAGCTGAAGCAGTTTGGCTATGGGTCTATCCTGGTGTCATTCATTCTGGAACGATTACCAATCTTCTAGGGCCAAGGGGCCGTTGTAGTGGAGCCGATACCACGAGAGATGAGAATGGCTCGCTGGGTAGCATTAATGCCCAGAGCTGGAGGAGGCCAACAGATGTCCTGGAGGCCAGAGTTTTTTGGGTGGTTGCAGCGCCAGTTGATTGTAGTTGAGGACTGGCCTTATGCTGGGACAGACTTTACTAGAAACCCAGATCTCCCACTGCTGGAGGGAGAGGATTGGGACGAAGAGCTGGGTATGATCTGTTTTTATATATTTTATGTTTTATGACTTTTTTGTTAATACATGTCCATTCTGATAGTAGTTACATGTGTATGCAGATGTTGGCCCAGAGAGACCAGCCGGGATGTCTCCTATCGCGCGGAGAACTCAGCTCGCAGTCGATCCTCATGAGGAGGGTGCAGAAGGAGGAGAGTTGGTTCAAAACCTTGAGGGGATTTCCCGAGGGATTCTGGACTACGCCCGGCTGGCGGATGTACCGCTAGCATATCAGAGACATACGGTGGGAGTGCCTAGTCGCCTCCACCGTCTACTGAGATGCCTAGTGCGTGCGGTGACTTGTTATCATGAGCACCACGTAGACTAGCCTCCTAGGGTTTTATTACATGCATATTTTTGAGAAACGTGTCATCTCCGGATGTAATAAGATGAAGATGTATATTTTTTGATCCTATGTGACATGTGCTATGTAAACGTTTCGATATCTATCTATATACATATCTATTTCTAGATGGATTTTCCTTTCACATGTGATGATGTTCTTGTAAATTGCACAAATGTTTGTATAACACCATGTTAGCTACTGCATCTGTTAGTGTATTCATGTACCGAGGTATATGTTGATATGTAATATAGTCAAAATTTCTCTCCAGTAAATGAACACGCAGATACAGACATAAAATGTGTGGATTTCTTACCGAATAGTGACCATTGAGTTGTAATACTACAAGTTGTGAGTCTAGATATACAAGCAATTCATGGATACCAAGTTTTACAGCCTCCGTTAATAATTCTAACACAGCACTATATTTCGCGACATTATTTGTAGCACATCCCAGACACACACCTTGCAGGTTCACCAACTCACCAGCAGGATCATAGATTACCCAGGCTGCCGAAGACAGATTCCTGGTACTGCGGGAGGCACCATCCGCGAACCCAACAAATGGATTGATAGACATCTACACAATCAGGAAAACCCGATCAGCAAAAAGACGTTTACATTGCACACCACACCACACATGCACACAAATGAATAAACACCTATGTACACACACCACACAAAAAATGACTTTAAGCGTAGTATTTCTTCAGGTTCAACCCATTTCTGGGCTGCGCTAGTGGAACTCCTGTATAATCTATAAGCTCATAGGCCCCATTCTTTAATACCCGTTTAACTATATAGGGCCCATGCCACATGGGTTGGAACTTCCCCGCCCCAAGCTTATCGTGTGCTTGATCGTACAGGAGGACAAGGTCCCCTTCAACGAAGGAACGTGGTGAAACAGACTGATCGAAATGAGCCTTGACCCACTTTTTTTGTGCCTCAATCACTAAAGCAGCTAAGCGGCGGGTTTCATATAGCCATTCTAGGTACAGGAGATGCTCTTCTTCAGAAGAAGTGTCGGATAGAAGTTCTACAGCTAACTTCAAAGAAGGAATCTCGCATTCAACCGGAAGAGTGGCTTCCAGACCATACACCAGTTGAAATGGTGTGAATCCAATCGCACTCTTAGCAGACATTTGGTAAGCCCAAAGAGCTGAGAACAGTTGAAGGTGCCAATTTGATTTATGAATCCCAACTGTTCGTTGAAGCATTGTGACCAAAACCTTGTTCACTTCTTCAACTTGGCCATTTGCCTGAGGGTAATATGGCGTTGAGCTATCATGGCGTAAGCCCAACCTCGATGTCAGCTTGGCCATCATATAATCTTGGAAATGAGTACCATGGTCGGTAATGATGGCCTGAGGAACTTCGAAACGCACGATGATGTGGTTGAAGATGAATTGAGCAGTTGTTTTACCGTCGGCCGCAAGTGTAGGCATCGCTTCGACCCAGTTGGTGAAGTAGTCGACAGCTACGATTATATACGCATGCCCCCCGGCCGAATCAGGGTTACACATCATAAAATCCACGCCCCATTTCGCAAATGGGCCAACGGTAACAACAAGATGCAAAGGAAGAGGTGGCGCGTGCATCTTGCGCTGAAACACCTGGCACGCGTGACATTTTCGGACTGCCGTAATACAGTCTTTGAATATTGATGGCCAGAAGTATCCTGCTCGAAAAATCTTTTGAGCAATAGCATATCCAGACATATGTCCACCACAGGCGCCACTGTGGTAGTCATTGAGGACCTTTTCAACCTCTTCCAAGGTGAGGCACCAGCGGAGCACCGAATCTACTCCCACACGATATAAGGTATCTCCTACGATACGGTAGGGTTGAGACTGATGCCGAATTCAGCGTCGGGCATCTTTAGTCAAATCAAACTGAAATGTGGAGGTCTGAAGATACAAAATGATATCGCCATACCAAGGGTCACGAGTACTGATGATGAAAAGAGTTTCGTCCGGTATATGGTCTTCAGAGTGTGAAGGAGCGGAGTCTGTAGGGAGAGAGCATATAAGATCCGTGAAAACCAACGATTTAGTTGACTTAGTGGTGGTGAACTCTAAGTCAAACTCCTGCAGGATAACGATCCATTTGGAGTACTTGCCCCCCAGTAATTGTTGAGAGAGAATATACATCATAGGGTTACAGTCTAAAACCACGATAATCGTGCGCAGCAGGATGTAATGGCGAAAGCGCTGCACAACATGTACAGTGGCTAAAGCCAACTTCCCGACGTGAGTATAGTGCGATTCTATGTCGAGGAGGTTCCGTGACAGATAATAAACAACATGTTCATTACCTTCATCATCATCCCACACCAGAACCATAGCAATGGTCCTAAACGCGGCAGCAAGATACAAAGTGAAATCACGGCGATAATCAGGAGGACGAAGCAAAGGAGCATTAACCAATAACGTCTTTAGCTTCTCAAAGGATTGCTGAGCAATTTTGACCCAATGGAAGGGAACGTTCTACTTTAATAGGCGTGTGAATCCTTTAGCCACCTCCGTGTAGTTCGGGATAAAGTGTCGAAGGAAGTTTGCTTTTCCCTGCAGACTCTACAACTGATATAGTGAGGAGGGTGATGGGAGGTTGATGATAGCCTCGACTTTTAAAGGGTCAAGGCGAATTCCATCTTTGGAGACTATGAATCCCAAAAGACATCCAGAATCCACGTAGAAGATTCATTTATGAGGATTAAGCCTAATATTGTAGCGCCTACAGTGAAGAAAGATCTGGTGGAGGTGTTCAGGGTGGTCCTCTCGCCTAGCTGAATGAGCTGGCAAGTCGTCCAGATAAGGCTGAACGATATGGAAAATGTCATGGAAAGCATAAGACATCGCACGCTGGAAAGTGGCTCCAGCATTATTTAAGCCGAACAGGAGCTTTTTATACACGAAAGCACCCCACGGACAGATGAAAGTAGTCTTGTGCTGATCCTCAGGTGCAATATTGATCTGATTATAGCCTGAGAAACCGTCCATTAAGGAATAAATCTCACTTCCAGCACATTCGTCGATAATCTGGTGTATGAACGGAGTGGGATAATTATCTTTTGGACAGGCACGATTAATATCGCAATAATCAACACAGACCCTAATAGTACCCTACTTTTTATCAACATGAACAATATTAGAAACCCATTCTGTGAGGAGGATGGGATAAATAAAGCCCGCGTTCAGAATTTTTTCAACTTCTGCTTTAATTGAAGCGGCTTTCCGAGGATGCATGGGGCGTAAGAGTTGGCGCATGGGTTTCGCACCAGGCTAGGTTGGAATCTCATGCACTACGATACTGGGATCAATCCCCGACATTTCCTCGTAGGACCAGGTGAACAAATCTTTGAATTCTTTAAAAAGATCTGTATACATTTGAATCTCATCAGGAGAACAAGTCACTCCCACGTGTATATTCTCAATGATCCCCAGTTTAACGGAGATGTTGATCGAGATGGTTTGAGTGATATTACTTAGGTTTCTTTCTGACCAAACCTCGTGTTTCAAGATAGGCGTTTGAAGACGAGGGGAAGGAACCTGAGATGCATAATGCTCCAGACAATATGTCATTGCCCCCAAGCTAGGCATAAAAGAGGAGCGATGATGTCCATTGCCCCAAGGCAGCTCCTCGAGAGACATAGTTTCAATGATGGCTTCATCGGAAGGAAAAGTCGCTTTGAGAGGATCAGGTGAATCGGCCTGACCAAGCCAGGGGGATTGAGAGTAGACGTCTAGAGCCATGCTCAACAGAGCATGCTGAGGAGGTGGAGGATCAGATGCGGCAAAAATTTCACAGTAGCTAATCTCTACTTGAGTCAAAGGCATTGATTCTCCAAACTCAAACACCTGCTCAGGCGTAGGAATAAGCCAAGGATCATCAGACCTGGAAATCATGTTAACTTGAGCGGTGTGTGGTGGTGGTGCGGGAAAGATACCCATGAGGACAGGGTCTTTGAAGAGACCGGGTCCTACACTATCGGGGGGATTCGAAATCTGATCCACATATGGTACGTTGTTCTCGGAGGTAGAGGTGAAGAAGGACAACTGATCCACCGTGACTATTTTGCCCTTGTGAGGGAACTTAAGAAGTCGAAAGATGGTGGATGGCACACATAGCATGGCATGGGTCCAGCTGCGGCCTAGAAGTATATTGTAGTTGAGCCTGGCGTCAACTACTTCTACTTCCACGTTGATAGTATTCCCCTATAAAGTGATCACAAAACTCTCGAGAACACCCAGGGGTTTGGATTCCCGACCATCAAATGCCTCAAGGACATTAGGAGAGGATGAAAGGTCTAGAGAGCCAATGGCCTTCCAGCAAGTAGATGACATGATGTAGGTAGAAGCACCTTCATCCACAATGGCGCTATGGATGTTTAGACCGTTAATCCCGACTTGGATAACAAGAGCAATCTGATGTGGAAGTTGAGGAGTGAAATTCTCTAGATCGAACTCGAGAAGACTCGAATCGGCGGGATCAATGCCACCGATTGCAGATAATAAAGCCTTCCGTTGCGAAGGAAAACTTTGAAGAACTTCTAGTGCAGACATAGCAGAGGGTGCCTGTGCCAAATCCTCAACAATGCTGTAGTGTTGAGCAGCACGAGCATTCATATTATAAGAAGATCTTCGTAAGACACCTTTAGAGGGTGGCTTCACAACGGGTTCAAGAGTAGGCTTCTCGATTTCCAACGAACTGGAGGCAGGTGGGGGAGGTGGTCCTTCAGCGACTACCTTCCCGGGTGCCTACCGCGATTCATTGTAATCCTTCGAGCGCGTAGCGATGGAGATAGGTGGAGCACCATTCATCATAAAAACTTGGGACCCAAATGGTGCAGATGGTGACGACTGTTCAACCATCTGGGTCTACTGAGATGGGAATGGCTCTTTTAGAACTACCGGATTCCCTTTAGAGCCCTTGAGAAGTTGACTAACCTCGAATCGTCGTGGACAATCTTTGGTATAATGGTCTCCTTCACAAATGAGGCAGGGGTACTTCGGTTTACGCTGAGAACCATCCTCAGTACGAGATTTAGATTCTGGCTTCGGGGCGTCAGATTTAGATTTTCCTTTGCCTTTCTTTTTCCCCTTGGAAGTTTTCTCTGTACGATTGGCCTGAACAGCATTCACTTCCGCGGTTTTTCCAGAATTGGACGGGGTGGGATTAGCAGGAGTATTGTTGGAAGTATTAGACTTTTTCTTCCCATTCGAAGATTTCTTTGAATTCTGAGATACGGAGCCAATGACACCATCCACCGCAGGGGTGGGCGGAGCCTTAGAGATTCCCGACCATGGAGCATCAGGCAAGATATCATAAAGCATGCCGGACTGAGAATATACAAGATCCAGATATTGGGCACGCACAATGGCTTGTTCTTTCGTCACACACGCTCCCATCGCAATATCCTGAGTGATTTTATTCACAAAGGAGGTGGTGAACCAGTGATTCAGTATCTGATCAGGTATATGAAACTTGATCAGTCTACGATGGTGCCACCACTCATGAATGTGATCAGAAATGTGAGTGGCCTGGTCCTACTTCAAAGAAGTCAGGAGGTGCGTCCCGGCTTCGTAACGAACCGGTAACTGCAAGTGCGTGAGAAAAGCCATGGCTAAGGAATTGAAATCTTGGAAAATGCCACGAGATAAATCTATGTACCACTTAGCAGCAGCTCCAGTCAAAGTGCACTGGAAGAGACGCAGATGAATGGAATCATAGACCCAAGAGTTAGATGAACACCAAAGATGATACGTCATCACATGTGCTTGGGGGTCGTCTCTAGCTTTACAGTCAAACTTGGGGCAGTCACCTGGTATCTTGGTAGGAACCGGAGGCCAATAAGGATTATGCAAAATCGGATCGTTGGTCAGTTTTGAAACATCCAGCAACTCCAAGGTGGCCAGGAATGGCAATGGTGGATTAACCGACATGCCAGGCCCGGGATGAGGACCGGTACCTGTACTCCACAATGGTTGCGAATATCCTTGCCCCCATGGGTTCTGTCCCGTAGGATTCTGACCATAGGGGGTGTAGGTCGTATAACCAGACTAATTTGGATGCTGGTAACCAGTGTGTGGGACTTGATAACCAGAGTACGGACCCTGATTATGTGTCGGCCTGGTGTAAGCAGCATTTGGATTTGGCTGCTGAGTATAGGTAAAACTGGGTGGAGGGGGATAATACTGAGAGCCTCGGGGTTGGTTATAATTTGGTTGTGATTGACCATGAGGATAATAACCACCCTAAGGATGAGTCGGCTGCTGATAGGTGGAACCCTGCGGAGCCTGATAACTAGGGCACAGCTGTTGGTTTGGCTACGGCGTCGAATAAATCGGCTGCTGGGCAGGGTTAATAGAATGAGCGAGCTGCCCTAAATGAACAGGTTGGCCCGGGTAAACAGGCGGCACCGGTTGTGTAGGTGGACCTGGCTGTAGAGGAGCCCCAAGTTGTACCGGATGGGCCGGTTGGCCTGGAGGCGGAACACCAGGTTGTACCAGATGGGCCAGTTGGCCTAGTGGAGGAATGGGGCCAGGTGGTTTCTGGTAACCGGTTTGACCTGGAGCAGAACCATAGGGCGGTCCTGGCTGATATGAAACATTAGAAACAACAGGGTACTACAGTTGGATAGGTTGAGAAGGCTGGATTTTCCCCCCAGGACCATAGACCGGTCCCGGTTGGTACCCCGGCTGAGGCTGTACAGGTTCACCTGAAGGGCTATAATACTGTCCTTGCGGACCGTATGACGGCCCTTGCTGGCCCGCAGGATAGCCCTGAATGGGCTTCCCCTGTGGGTCATAAGGATAGCCAAGTTGGCCCACAGGTTGGCCTTGGAAAGGTTTCCCTTGTGGGTTATAAGCCTGGTTATAAGGTAGACATTGAGCATGGACGTAAGCCTCAGGAGCAGGCAGACGCAAAATGTCCCCGTGCTCATCATACTAACCTGGAAAAGCATACATGGGCATACCATCATGTGCATAGTGCGAAAAATAAGAGTGGTTAGGATCTTGGGAGGATGGTCCAACCTCGGGGTTCGGCTGTTGTAGTAACAACCGATACTCCTCCGGAGAAATTTTCTCCGGTATAGCAGTTGCTAAATAAACATCTTCAGGAGGTGGCATAACCCTTGCAGAGGGTGCCGTGACAGTGGGTACAGAGGCGGCCACACAAACAGTGGGCCGACTGGGTACAGAAGTGACAGGTGTCTGAGGAGACACCCCTGGCGAAGAAGCAGCTGGCCTCGGAGAAGGAGCTGACACTCCCATAGAGGCTGCAGCAAAAATGATCTAACCCAAAGACCTGTATCCTAGAGGTAATGAGGGACTAGCTGTTGACATATCAGCCAATTCAGAGTTGTCTCCTGGAAATAATATTCGCGGGAAGAGCTGATAGTCTTCACCGGACGTGGGAATTTCCTCACCAGAATCACTCATGGTAGAGCCTGCCGCTAGATCTCGCAATAGACGGCGAGGACTAGGAGGAAAGACAGTAGCTATAAAGGGCAAACCCGATGTAAGAGAAAAGAAATCAGCTCCTAATCTCAATTCAGACACAGGGTCCGAAAAAGGCCAATTGAACTCAACTAGTCCCCCAAAGGGTTGCTCAGAAAGAACCGGTCCCCCGTCAGGAAACTCGGAAACAGTAGGCTGCTATGGTTCAGCAGAGGATTGTGACACCTATGAAGAATCGTCCGTGTAAGGACTACCAGTAGATGAAACCGAAGGTTCCGCCACTGTGGCAAAAGACAAGAGAAAAAAGAACAAACACACACACGGGCTGAAAAAGAGTCAAGACACATGATCAAACGGTCAACAAAAAAAATCTAACAGGGCATGTAATCGTGGGTCATTAATTTTTACCACATTGAAAAATAAGAAACTTCACCGTTTCATGTTTTAAGAGTCAAGAAACGGTAAAAAAGGTGACTCTATCTCTTTCAGATTTGACACAAGCGTGAAAGGACAAGTGCTTGGGGATCTTTTCAATTTTAGGGAGTCAGAAAAGATCAAATGACTGCTCAGGAATACTAGGCAAAAGGGTGTACCAAATAACTGTGAACTTCAATATACACCTTGGTTTCAATAATGAAAGAGAAATCAACCAAGGACTTTCCGTACGTGCAGGGAATCTCCCCGAATGCTGTGTTCAGTGTGTCACGGGTATAGGGTGGCAGACTCCACTTCCTATGGATAAAGGATTGAAGCCTAGAGGGGTCTCCCTTTATATACGCGACGGTATGGGGAGCACAGGTCCGTACTAGCGCTGTCTAAAGCCAAAAGGAGAGCGACAGCTACTAGGTTTAAAGACGTCGGAACACGTCTCTAGCCTAGACCTCTAAATGTGTTTCGTTAGATTTCAATGCTGCCTTAGTGTAAATTGAATAGATTTTAAAGTTGATCTTCAATTATGTTTTAGTTTTCAGGCCCTAACGAATGTGCTGTCTCAAAAATACCTAAATGCAAAACTACATGCCACAGTACATCATTTCGTTCGATGAAAACTAGCTCCTGAAGAGTTGAGAGTTTTTTCCACAAACAAAATGATCAGAAGACAATCAACGATATCTCTAATGCAACTAATGAAACTAAAAAAATTTATTTCATATTCACTAATTACTAGTAAAATGAAAAGATTTCAATTTGCACTAATCAACAAAAGAAAAAGAGATTTTTTATTTTCAATGTTTGATAGCTATATGCACTAAACAAACCGAAAACAAATGAAAAGCAATTCGAGAAATGATATTAAGAGAGTAAAACAAACGAATTTCACTCAATGGCACAAACAATCAGATCTCAAACCGACAAAAGTCTCTCAAAACCAAGAAAAAGTCTCAAAGGCTCCAATGGACCGTGTGATCTAGGCCCAAAGCAAGACCAAACGAATTTTAAGTGAAGAGAAGAACAATCACTCAAAAATCACAATGAAACGGTGAAAAACCATCAAGATAATGCAGAGGAGCAATCAGAGAACTGACTGGGCTAACAAAACACCAAAACTCCTAAGGAAAGCTCGATACACAAAGCCACTAGATGCCCTAGGGCTTTTAAAACGTGAAATCGATGGAGAAAAGAAAACAACCAAAGGACGAAGGAAAACTCCCAGTCAAGCAGGACCTCCAGACACTCAGGTAGTCGAAAAACCAAAAAGAAACACACTGACCAGACCAATAGAGCTCAAAACTGAGTGAACCCTAATGCCTCACAGGAGTGGCGCGACTGTGAGGTTGTAACTGGCGCCAGAAAGCAATTGGCGCGGGTAAGACAAAAGCAACATGCGCCAATTGGCACGACTGTCGAGCTAAAAAGCGCGCCAGCCGAGTCTCTCAGCCAAAAAATAAAAATAACTACTCCAGAAGTAGATCAATGATATCCAAGCAAACCAAGAAGAAAAAACAGAAAAAGAACCCAGCCCAAAAGGCTAACCAAGCAAGGAAAAACGCGAAACAATCAAAACGAGACAATCAACACTAGACTATCCCCAGCGGAGTCGCCAAATTTTTGAAGAGGTAAATCCCCTCTACGGAAAGAGGCGATCCCTACTAGCCCAGAACAGGTCTAGCAACAATCATCAAATGCTACAATGCAAGTTCCTAATTGCGAATAAATAGACCAATGATGGAGGCCTACCTGGAGTCCAACGCTATGATTCATAGAAGAGACAATGTTCCCATTCCTCAGCCTCGGTAGATCACGATCCCCACGATCTCCGTGAATGGACACCTGCACATGTAAGAAACAATACGAATACAAGCATAAAATCTAGAATACACAACTATATATCAGTCAAAAAGGATATAACTCATCATTATCATAAGTGAAAAATAGAGTGGAACCATAACGAGTAGTCATTCATTAATAAACAATCGAAAGAGAGTACAAACAATGTTCTGACGCTGAGGTCTCCTTCGGACGGGTCTCCAGTAGTACACGGCTCGCAAAGCCTGCCAAGGATGGGACAAGCCTCTCGTAGAATCTTTCGACGATAGTCTCCTTGCTTGAGTTGGCCTTAAGGGAAGAATGAGGGCTCTTGCAGCATTAAGGCTCTTGGGAATTTAAGAACTTGGAGATTCAAGGCTTGGGCACTTCAAGACTAGCTTGCAATGGTAATGGGCAAGCTTTTATAGATGGAGGAAGGAGAGTTGGGATCCCTATAGTGTGGGATTGGCCCTATCTTCAAGGAAGCTTCCATGAGAGGTGGAAAGCCACTAAGAGGCTATGGAACTCCCGGAGCCAAACCTCCCAACTCAAGATAGATAGCAGTTTCTGAGTCTGTTGAAACAAAACTTCCGCCATTTTATTTAAAAAACACTCCTTAAATTGGCTGGCGCGACTACGACTCTGGGACAGAGCGCCAGCTGGCGCGGCCTCTTTGTAGGACTTTCCCCATTGGCGCGAGTGATGAACTAGATACCCGCGCCAATGCAAAAATGGATGTTTTTATGGTTTTTTGCAAGGAGATGTCTTCAGGGCAATTGAAGCTCATACTTAGAGGAATGCAATGATAGTGGTTTCAAGGCATGACATTGCTCACAGGTCACATAATGGGCCCTCCAATGTGCGGGACGGGGAATGGTAGGGACGGTGACAAATTGCTGTGTAACAGGGA